>JAVIWB010000119.1:0-138641 GCA_031893035.1 Dermolepida albohirtum | reverse complement strand
TCGGGCGTTCGATCATGTGAGTGTGGACTATGTAATGTTAATTTCTCGCTTGACCCGCTTCGTGAATACATGCCGCAATGACGAGACTAACAGCTTTTAGAAAATGATAAATGAGATTTCATCGAGGCGTTGGTCAAAACGAGGTTTTTCTTAGGACCAATCTCCTTTTATAACGCGGGACAACCCCGACCTTAATATGACATATACATATACAAAAACGGTGGAATTGAATCGAAACAGTTCTGTCGGAAACAATAAAATATTGTTAAACACATTAAGTTGTATTATTTACATTAAATTTTAGTGCATAATGTTTCACTAAAAACTGTAGGCTACTCACATCTACAAAAATTTAAATGCATTAATTAATATTGTGCAAGTTGAAGGCAGCTATTAGTACCCATCGTATCAATACTGCCGTTTATCATTAGTATTTTGAAAAGTGGTACTAAGAACATATCTTCTGGGCTTTCGGTCTAGAAACTTGCTAAGGTTCAACGTCCAGTCTTTCATCGACTATATATTTCTAGATAGTGTGGAAGCTTTTTTAAAGATCAATTTATGATATATGTATTTGATATAATTTTGAAGCTTTTTTGTCATTAAATTATGTCTCTAATGTATAGATATAATTAATATAAAACCATAGATTTGAAACAATTTAAACTTTAACTGTCAACAACTTAGCGTTGCAAATAAATAATAAACGGTTAAAAAAATTCTTTAGAATCTATGTATGTATATATATTAATATTTTGCTTTAAGCAGTTTTTGACTTGATTGAAATTATCATTGAAATGTCAGATTATCCATGGAATGTGATGTATAGAGATTAGATGCAGTTGGTGTACTATTTTGTTATTTGAAAGGCGTATTATAAACTAAGCCTTAAACAATGATTGTTACTTTCCTGGCTATCTGACAGAATGCGATTCTAAACAGTCTGTTTGAAATTAAAACGCAACTTTCAAAGCGACTAAATTGTTTAGAAAATGAAACGGATATATTTAAATTTGACCAATCTATATACACACTTAAGAGATTGAATCAGTTGATGCTGTATTTTTATGAAATTCTATAATTTTCTTTAATAATTTTATTAAACACATATTTGCTCAACTAAACAATTCAGTCGATTTCTTAAGCTTGATTGAGTAGGGCATTTTCTTTCAATTAGTTTTAGAACCAAAGTTTCCTGTAAAGTACCATAACTTTACGGCACTTCATTTTAATTCAAGGTTTGTCTTACAAATAGAAATTTGTTTTCAAAAGTAGACAATAAATAATATATCAATGTATCTATTACTCTGAATAAAATTTAAGAACTCATATTATTGTTTGTATTGACAAAATTATATAGTATTTTTTCCAGAATAAGACTATTTCTTCAATAAATATAATTACTTTACTTTTATTATGTTAATTTAATGCAATTAAATTTTTTAGGTACGAACAAAAATATTTCGACCTTTTGGACAATGCTTCTCTAGATACAAATGATAGGAAATCTAGAAATCCCAAAAAACAAAAGATGGTAGAAAAAAAGTGGCCGTGTAAAAAATGTTGTGAACGTTTTTCAACAGTTCGGCAATTAAGAAAACATCGTAAAGAGACACACAGAAGGAATGTAAACGTGCATCGATATAATTTTTCTTACAATCAACCTGAAGGTGTTTACTCATGCAACAATTGCAGCGTAAAATCTAAATGTCAAGACGAAATGGAAGATCATGTTAAAAATCATGAAGCCTATGTTTGTTCAGTATGTGACAATGAATTTTATTCGTTATACAAATTTTCTGTTCACATGCAATCCCACGATTCTAGCTGTTTTAAGTGCCCATTATGCGATTATCAAACTGTTAGAAAAACAGCAATATTAAGGCATATAAATACCAACCATTTGAATAAGTACATTTATAATTGTAATATTTGTGGAAAAGGATTCGAAGATGCAGCAAACTTCAGAGACCACCAGAATGGACATGCTGGTGCTAAAGCATTTTCATGTGTTGTTTGTCAAAAAGAATTTCCGTTTAATCGTTATTTATTGGCACATCAAAAGCGAAATCATATGGTTACTATAGATGGAGTTCTTTTACCAAATCAGTGTGGCGTTTGTAAAAGAATTTTGTCGAAGCCATCTAATTTGGAGAAACATATGATTCAACATGATGCTGCCTTTCTTCAAGCTACGCATCACCTGTGTGATATTTGTGGCAAAGGTTTTGCAAGAAAAGATAAATTACGACTCCACTATAGAATGCATACTGGTATTAAGCCTTATAAATGTAGTTATTGTACAAAATCCTTTGCTAAAAGAGAATATTTAATAATGCACGAACGCATACATAGCGGGGAAAAACCCTTTGCCTGTGACTATTGTGGAAAGGCATTTAATCAGAGGACTTCTTTAAAAACGCATGTGAGAGGCCACACAGGGGAAAGGCCCTATGTTTGTCATATTTGTAAAACAGGATTTATTTCTAAAAATTCTCTTAATTTACACTTCAAAACATGTAACGGTTAATATTTTTCAGTATAGGGTGTTTTTAGTTTTATTACATACAATGATGGTTTACTATTTATCTATTTTCGTTACATTGTTTGATCAACATATTCATTTGTATTTAAAGTAATTAATAAATTTTTAAAAACACTATCTTGATTATTCTGTATACGTAATTACTTTTACCTTGAATGATGTTTGTTAAGAGCGATACACAATTCGATACGTTTTATACATATGTCTATCATGATCACGGTTAAATATCACTATTACCTTCTATTTTACATCCCTATTTTCAAATATGTAAGCTCTGTACTTCAATATTTGAAAACGGGAATACTTCTTTTAATAGTTTATACATATGTAGATACGGGAAATATTTATTTGACATTCATAGTAACCGAAAAGTACATTAAAAAATGAATTTCATTTTAAAACTAACTTTCAAATTTACTATATAAATTTGAAATTTGTAGATTTAAAATGAAATTTTATTTTTAATGTTCATATGTTCATGTATACATGTAAACACGGTTTATTGTGTTCAACTGCATTGTATATTATTCGTATTCGAGAACTTTCTTTCTCAGGTGAATACCTAAAGCAATCTACAGTCTTTTGTGCAAAACTGGCAAAGAAATGTCACGTAATTAATTAGACTCTTTATTTATTTATGCGTTAATAGGTTGTATGAATTAGTATTAAAGTAGAACAGAAACAAGAACAAATAATGCAATCAATTTGTAAACGATAACATTAATACAGAAATACGGGTCTTTCAATAGACACTGAAACTGAATGAATTTCAGCCCTATGCGACGAGTTAAATACAAAAAAGGTGAAAATATTATTTAACCTTTCATCTTGCAAGATGACGATTATCACAAACTATTCATTTGAGTTTGACAGAATTAGAAAGTTATGATGTTGTTATCGCGACACTAAAAATCTAAAAAGCAATGAAATATTATCAAATTTTGTGTCGTTGAAAATCTGTGGCAGAAACTTTTTGCACGATTAAGACGTGTTTTAAGGATCATTCATGATCAAATCTGCTTGTTTTCGATGGCAGAAAGAAGTTGCAAATTGCAAGGCGTTCCAGGTGCTTTAATTGATGTGTTGAGGAAACCACCAATACTGGAGTAGTAATTTTTCGCACATATCCACGTTCTCTTATATTCTCGAACTATCCGTTGGATATGTCTAAGGATCGTGTTCACTGGACCCACGTTTGCTAGTACCGATTCTTAAAGTTACTAGAGAACTTAGGTGTATTGTTATGATCTGGAGATGAACCAGTAAAGCATGCAATAAGTAGAAGGAAAGAAAAAATATGGATCATTAATCTAATTTGCCGCTAAAGGTATAATTAAAATATTTTTAAATTAGAAGCAGATGATGTTTTTTCATTACGTTCCACATGGTAATATAACAACTGCCAAAGATTATAAGGAAGTTTTGTGATAGTTAATGAAGGATCACATTCTCAAAAAATGATCTGAGCTGATTGGAAATTGAAAGCTTCACCACCATAACATCCGCACGTAACTATTATTGTGACAGAATTTTAGAATAGCATGCGGCTTTTATCTATACCCTAAAGCAAAAGACGATCCTTGAAGAACGGTATGTGTCATATAGAGTTGAATGCTATTAAGGCTTTAGAGATTATTTTGAAGGTCTCAAATAATGACTTCCGAATATGTGATGAATGATTGAATGAATATTTAAGTATTTGAATACTGAATTAAAACAATTTACGTTAGAACTCTCCGGAATAGTTCATTTTGAACTTTGCTGGGGGGCGTAAATTTGTAGAATATACCCATTACGAAAATTGAAAAAGTAAAATGTTCAATGAGGGAAATATGTTGACCACTAATCAAAAAATTTCGTCTACTAAGTTTTAAGGAAAAATTCTTGTTCCACTTTTTACAAGAAAAATACGAAAATTTTAACCGTAAATTAAATATTGATCAGTATTTGAAGGTGATAGCTACTGTGCTAGAAGACGATTGTCCGCATAGTACAGTTGCATTTAAGTAACATAAGAAGTTATATACATAGAGAAGATTTCGTTTTGGAAGATTCTACAAGGTCAGGACACTCCACCTGGTAGTCCGCTACGGAGAAGAATATCGATGTTGTCGGGAAGATGCTTAGGTTCGATAGGCTTGTAAATAAATAATTAAATATTCTGTTCGAGCATTTTCGACTGAAAAAGGTCTCATAATGCTCGAGAAGTTTAAAAATATCTCATTGTATTAATGTAATGTAGCTGTTAACAGCATTTTGACGGGTGATGTAACTTGGTTTTAATACTATGGTTTTAATACTATAATATACTAACTAAAATACAGAACAGTCTGTCTGAAAGCACGGTCTTTTCTGTACGGAAATCTCGATATCGTGTTATTTGCCATGATTGGGGTTATGGAGCTCGTGGTACTTGAGACACAAAAGACCACCAGGATTTCTTGGGTCGCCAGATGATCTGCTTTCAAAAAAAAAACGTAGTAAAGTTAGTTTTATGAATGGTTTCGAAAAATAATTATTGAGTATTCTTAGGCCAAATTTTCAATTATTAAGCACTGGTAAACCATCGAATATATGGTATGTGTAATAATTACAGATATTTCTGATATAACAGAAAAACGATATAATCAAAATAGATTAGAAATATCAATAAGCATCTTTGTTAGAAAGGAGACCTTGATTCATACAATTTACTAAATTTTTAGTCAAATTTGTTGATAATAACCTCGTATGTTGTACGATAATTGTAGCTATATACACATACTTGCCTTGAAATCACGATGAGAGTTGCATCCGCTGACTGAGATGATTGTCATGATCATAATTTTCTCATGTAGCTCAGGACCAACTGCGATGCAGTCATTATCTTCCTGTAATTTTCAATTAGTTATTTGGTGAGATAAAATAGTATAAATGAGAGATGATTGTGTATCCATTTCTCGAATCGAAGTGAAAGCACTAATATCGCATTTTAACTACTGTCACTAACTTTGTGGGCAAATAAGCATTTATTACGTTATAAATGGCAATGGCTATTTATATGCACACGTCGCTGGTTACTTTGGCGACAGAAGTGTTCTGTATATAATAGCTAAAATGCGACACTACAACTTTCATTTCAACCCGAGAAATTCATATATAGGTCTTTCTTATTTATACTATTTTAACTTTTCGACGCAAACATTTATGTACATGGTGTTTATAAGTACTAATAAACTTCAAATTGCCTGATGAGCCCCGAATTAGGCGAAACGCGTCACAATTATAACTTCATTGACAAATAATTGTTTATTATTACGTTATAACTAGCAATGACTATTTACATGCACATATTGCTAGTTGCTTTAACGAGAGAGGTGTTTCGTATATAGCAACTAAAATGCGAAATTAGTGGTTTCATTTCGATCCAAGAGATGGACTACATGGATACTAACATCTGCGTGGTGTTTATAAGTACCAACAAAGTTTAAATTGGATGAGCGGAACGTGTCGCAATTATTACTTTGTTGGTAAACAGTTGTTTATTAACATATATATTTATACAACGCACTTTTCGTTACAATTTAATAATTTTCTGTTCGTTTAAATTCTTAGTAAATTGCACATTTCGATATCTTCCAGAATATTCACTTTAACAAGTTTTGTTACAATGCGAAACTAAATTTTTAGTACTCATTAATGAAATTTTATTTCTAGGTATATTCATTTATCAGGTTTGTTTAAATTAATTACAATTGTTTGCTAAAATGCTGAAGCATGAATAATATTAAAACAGATGAGTATATATGTACAAATATAATTCGACTACATTTAAAACATAGTTATTACATAATTATATAAAAAAAATTTTTGTCAATAAAGAATAAATAAGACTTTTCACACTAATACATAAATATATTTTTTTATTTCAGCTTCGGTGTGCATAGAATATCAACTATCATTTTTAAATGAAAGTAAATGTTTATGACTACTTATGATTTAAGTATGTATTTTAATAAAGCTATGTATATACATAAGTATATGCACAACGGTCGATGGATGCAATAAATCCGTTTTAATTGTATTTGAGGATAAACTGAAAAATATTTAAGCACAGAATAATATTTTTCCAACTGGGCAGAAACTTATGTTATTCAAAACTATGTTCTTTAAAAAATAAGTTATAAATAAAAGGTGGTACAGTTACATAACAAAACTATTCAAATAGTTGCAATGCATTTCGCGATTCAAAATATGAAGTGGTGGTAACAAAGAAACAGTTTGTACGAAAAATCTGCTGAAAATGAATAGTATAAGTATAATATTTATGAGCGATACAAGATTATTTTCCGGTTTCCATTATGTTTCCATACACACATAACAATAAATCCAAATGTTTGGTCGGATAAATCGAATTTTAAGGTAAGTAGATATATTTTCGATTTATTGAATTTAAATTCATGTATGTATAATTAAATTGTATGTTTGTTTAGTATTAAAGAAACACATCTAAAATTCAAATTGTTTTTACATTTTCAAGATTGTGTGTTCTCAATCATTGACAACATATCTAAGATCATATTAAGACTTGGTAGCCAATTTGTAATCGAAGGAGTCACTTGTAGTTAGTTACATTTTCATTTTCGCATAAGAAAGATTTTAAAGTACGTAATTGAACTATATAAAAATATTTTTTTTCTGGTTCTTAAAGTGTCCGAGGGGTGAAAAGTTAAATAATTTTTCATGTACATTGAATAATATAAATATATACTTTTTTAAAAGCAATATTCAAATACAGTATATGTCTTAGAAAAAAATCGCTTGCATTTAATAGCAAACGTATTTTTTTTATATTTAATTACCTATAACAGTTAATAAAAATTTAATAAATAATTGTTTTATAATGGTTTGAAGATTTGATTTTGGTGTATTCTGCTAAGGTATACTTCATTGGAGGCACTTTACCAAAATACTGCTCAAAATAATTCTGTGTATGACTATTATTGCACTTAATTCTTTAGAGTTAGCGTCACTAACCTTTTGTTTCTCTTCTATCCAATTACGCCAAATACACTAAAATTTTCTAATCCTATATAGTTGTAGTTAAGGTTACTCTATTATCATAGGAAGATAGCATATATACAAACTATTCGGAAAAAAGGTGCATTGCTATAGAAGGCTAATTTGCAGCTTTACCTCGAACAAATTATATACCTACTTATATTATTATATTGGATAACGTACTACAATTTGATAGAATTGAAGTTTGTTTTAGCGTTATGGCGTCTTGTAATTGTAACGTCATCTACTATTTTCTTAAATTACATTAAACATTTTTTCCTACATTAATAATGTTTAGTTTTCACCGATAGACAGATTTATGAATGTTCCTTAACAAAATTTTTGGGAAAACGGCTACGTTTACATAAAAATAAAGGAGATAAAAAAGGAAATCATAGCAGTTGCTTGAAATGAACGCAGTTGCTTTCAACGCAATATTGACGTCATCCATTGACTGCTATTAAAAAAATGTCAAAATCGTTCGTCATAGTTTCTGAATTTTTGTTGTGTATTTTACAGCTAGTTTTTCTTTTGTTACATTTTCCTACTAAATTCACACGAAATATTAATAATTTTAATGAACTTACTAGTAGATATCAGACCGCTGAAAATTTGGCAAGCGCGATAGTAGCTTACGCCGTACTCAATTATTTGTAAATACGAAGAAAAGTCGTAATGTACGAAACGAAAATCTTGAGCTTGATATTATAGATATAGTGTATTTTAGAAAGCTAGTAACTAATATACTAATAGTATACCATAATTAATATAATATATATATATATATATATATATATATATATATATATATATACACTACCGTTCATAAGTATTTGGGCACCCATATTTTATAAAATTATTTGAACAGCATAGGTTCTAGGAAATTCATTCTTGTAATATTGGATAGGTATAAGGAAAGTATTAAATCTACAGAAACGCTGCATAAGTAACATTATGTATTACTTTATTACCTGCAATAAACCAAAATTTGTTATTGGGACTACCTGGGGATTAGCGCAATAAAAGTTTCTCCAAGTTCTTGTAATTGTCTTTCTGTGAAGGATACTGAAGGATAAGTTTAGTAATGATGTTTTAATGACCTCGGGCGAGTTTCATGTTAGATTTTTGAAATTGCCCTCAGTTACGTTGCTGTATTCGTTGTGAGATATTCCTGTGCTAGTAGTGTTGTTAAGATCGTTAAATATGCCAAAAAGAAAAGAGATGGACATTGAAACGCGTTCTCTTATAATTGCGCACCATCAAGATGGCAAAAGCAACCGGCAAATTGCGAAACAATTAAAATTAAATAATACTTCCGTAGACTATGTCGTCAAAAAATACCGAGAAAGTGGCAGTGTTCTCAATAAATCACGGAGTGGGAGACCCAGAGCGACAACTTCTGCTGCGGATCGTGCAATAGTGATCACAAGCAAAAGAAATCGACGGAAAATAGCCCCAGAAATCGCTGCAGAAATCAATGCAGACCGTCCAAATTCAATAAGCGTAACAACGGTCAAACGTCGCTTGTACAAAGCAGGTTTGTACGGACGAATTGCAATGAAAAAACCGTTATTGCGCAAACAGAATAAGCGGAAACGCTTAAACTGAGCTCGTGAACACCAACATTGGACAGTTGAACAGTGGAGTAAAATCTTGTGGACCGATGAGTCAAAGTTCGAAATTTTCGGGTCCAGAAGACGTGTTTTCGTTCGGAGATCTACAGGTGAGCGTGCGGCAGAGCAATGTATTGTGCCTACGGTTAAACATGGCGGTGGTTCCGTGATGATCTGGGGTTGTTTTGGTGGTACGGTCGTGGGTGATATTGTGAAAATTGAGGGAATACTAAGGAAAGAGCAGTATCGAAACATTTTGGAGACCAACGCTATTGCTTCAAGATTAAGACTTTTAGGTAGGAATTTTGTATTCCAGCAGGATAATGACCCAAAGCACACATCCAAAATATGCAAAGACTATTTGCAACTCTTGGAAGCGGAAGGATCCATCGAAGTTATGAAATGGCCTCCCCAAAGCCCCGATCTAAATCCAATAGAGTTATTGTGGGAGGAACTTGATCGGGAGGTCCGGAAAGCAGTACCAACATCGGAGGCTGATTTGTGGAGGAAACTGCAGGAAGCTTGGGTCCGCATAACACCGGATACATTAGCAAAACTAATTGCAAGAATGCCGCGATTATGTGCTGCCATTATAAAAAACGAAGGAGGTCACATAGATGAATCGAAAATTTAAATATAATATGTAATTCTACTGCCAGATACTGTAATTAGTTATGTATGTACATGTAATAAATATATTTTCATTTTTTCACTAGTGCTTTTAATCATTTCTTCTAAATTTATGGGTGCTCAAATACTTATGAACGGTAGTGTATATCAAGGTTAGTTTTATCCAGCATTTAAATGAAAATAATACTAAGAGTAGACGAAATTGGCACATAAATTTGTGTCAAGAAAATCCAACCTCTTGTAAAATTATGCGAACAGATGAGTGCACTTTTTCACATAATAGAATATCGAATCGCAGTAAACTTTCAGTAAAGAAAATTCTAGGTCGATTAGAGAGATCAACATTCAAAGGTGATTTTGCGTAAATGTTGGTGCGATGCTTCTAATAACAGAATTGTAGGTCCATGTTTTATTGAAAGAATACTAAGCGCTGGAAAATACTTGAATTTCGCTTCGTATCAAACTGAAGGAGTTTTCTTCGAATTACTATTTATTGATAGACCGACCCCATATTTCAACAATATGAGGCACCGATCCACAACGTATATATTAATTCAAATATTTTAAAATAACATTCTAAGTAATTAACGAATCGTCACAAATGGATCCACATAGAAGACAAAATCTATATAACACTTCCGCAAAACATCAAAGAGCTTAAAAATCACATTTGAGATGCTATACTAAACATAACCGTCGATACATTAATGAGTGCTGTAAATGGAATTCGTAAACATTATGAATAATGTGTTGAAAGCAATGGCTCTAATTTTGAGCAACCGTTATGGTTATTATTTGTTTTTGTCTTCTTTATTTTCGCCTTTACATCAATTAAAAAAAGTTCAAAAAAATAGCTTTTTAATAGCATTCCGTATGCAATTTCTTTTTGCTATCTGCAATCTGTAGATGGGTGAAAACGACATAAAATCCTTACCAGTTTATATTGAAAAAAATACTTTGGTAATGTATGAGAATAATCGATGACGCCATTATAGTTACATGACGTCATGAAACAAAATTTCAGTTTCATTAAATTATAGTATGTATTGTGTTGTATTATTATATTGGAAATTATCCTATATAATAATACTGGTAGGAAAATACATTATCGAACATTATAGACACACGCATGTATATTGTTCAGCCATAGATACTGTTGCCCAACTGCACTAAAATTAAGGAGGGGTCGGACACTGTAATCGCACAACTATCATTACATTGTACAAACCGTCCGACCTTAGTAATGGTTTAGTGGGGCGCGTCGTATGAAGATTTTTCTCTTATTCTTTTTCTGTAAGATTGAGGTGAAACTGTCTGAAAAACAAGTTGACATAAATATTGAGTGTTGCATATCTCTATCTTGCGGGGAGGAGAAAGGAGAACAGTAAAGTGCACGCAAGTACATATGTTAAAGAAAGGAAAACGGTTGTAGTAACTGCGAGAGTTGTTAGTGAAATTACAGACGTTGACCTGTTAACATGTTATCGACAACAGAGGAAGGACGCCAGCGTTACATAAAGTTGTTTGAAAGAGAATTAATTGTCGGGATGTATAGTATTGGTGTATTTTCAGAAGATTGCGCTTTGTCCAGATCAAAACTTTAGTCTTATCTATGGCGCACAGGCGTATGCGATATCAAAGGAGTAGAGCTCCTCGAGTTCCTCGTCTGAATGTTCCTGTATGACTACAGTTCGAGAAGATCGGGCGATTATTCATATGACGTTAATCGCGCATAAATCCTCTTCTAGGCAATTAGCGCAAATATAGCTTGTGAGAAGTATTCGTCGACAATTGCTACGGCTGGACTTCGAATATGTCATGCACTGCAACAAATTTCAATGGCTGCGGAACACTGATGTGGACGCAACCTAGCGTCTCGAATATACGCACATCTTGTTCTCGGATGAATCTAGATCTACGGTGTTGTAGGCGCGTGAATCTTGCTTTATCGGAAACGTGGGAAGCGCCTAATCAAAGAGTGCATTCAACCATGTCATTTCCACTAACAACAGATCATTATGGCGTGGTATTGCATGCGGGGGTGTATACCTACACCTAGTTCGTGTACAACAGACGTCCAGTAGTATTTTCCCACATTCAGAGGCGTGTTTTTGTATATCTGCTGCATAAAATGACCTCTCGTCGCACATATGAGATACCACCTCGTTATAGGTGCTTCCCTGGTGAATATGTCTGAAATATGATCGGTTGAATGCTTCAGCAATATCCAGTTTCATCAGGTAATATTGAGCTCTGGAGATGAGTTGATGGAGCATGGTTGATTATCCCTCAACGCTCCCATTGATTGTCTGATAGACTCTTTACCAGACCCCGTTGCTGTGATTCTGCGATTACGAAATATTCTTGAAGACATAACTTGTAATCCAAATTCAGAGTCTTTGGAACAACTAAGCATTCTTGAAGTTGAAGCAAAAATATTGCTGGAAAGACTGCGTAAATCTATAGACGATTGGTCCACTCGCTTGAAATAAATTATATATTCTTTGAAAACTTCTACTTTTCGTATGTATATAGTATTGCATGATAATTAGTTGTTTTCTGAAAGTGTAGGTAGGCTATGTAATACAAAGAATGTCTTCTATTCATGGAACATGTAAACTCGATACCTTAGCACTATCACAAAAATGTAAAATAAGCTTAATGTTTAAAATGTTACAATTTATTATCGAATAAAAAATATTTTACATTAAGCACACACAAATAAATTCTCAAGTGACATGAGTCAATTTTCAAAGAATGTACATATAATTAGTTATTAAAATGTTCTAGCAAACATTTTTCATACACGAAACACGTATATTGAAGGACTGATTCGTATCTGTAGTTTTCTTATGGACAGTAAGTGCTTCTACTTCTTTATCAGCATAATAGAAATATGAGACATTAATTAAAAATGTATATTGAATTATTTACAGGTAAAATATTTTAAGGAACACTAACAAAGAAGGAAAATAAAATCCACTCTCAGCTGTTTTAAATACGTTTTCATGGATTTAGTTTCGATATGTAATTTAGTTCTTATTTCATATCAACGAATTCGCTTACAATAGAACATAATTTTTTGAAGTTCTTCTCTATAACTTCCCATAAATCTAGTGTCGATATTAGTATAAAATGTATAAACCACAAATTGTCTGGAAATCAAATGAGTTTAAGTTGTATCCTTTCTTTATAAATACAGGGTGTTTCAAAAAGAATGTACGTATTTCGAATGCATATATAACTTTAAGATATACGAATATGAAACTTTATACGCATATTTACGAACCTTTCAAGTTCAGATTACAGATGTTCAATATGTCCTCCATCAGCGGCACGAATAATATCACATCGATACTCAAATTCCTCCCATACTCGGGCAAGCATGTCCTTCGTCACTGATGTTATGGCAGTACGGATCCCGTTCTTCAACTCTTCCAGCTTCTGTGGGAGTGGTGGTACATAAACGTTGTCTTTAACAAAATCCCACAGGAAGAAGTCACAGGGACCACGGAGCCTAGTTGAGACATGCTAAGTAAGTCGCCAGCTCCTTGACGACCAATCGAACGGTTCGGTAGAGTTTTATTCAGATATTCACGCACTCGGCGACTCCAGTGAGGAGGTGCCCCGTCTTGTTGAAAAATGAAGTTATCTTCGTGCAGCCTCGGAAACAACCAGTTTTGTAACATAGCGAGATACTGCTGATCGTTAACTGTGTTTCCATCAAAGAAAAATGGGCCGTAAACAGATGATCGGGTTTTCGCACAAAACACAATGTTTTTAGGCAAATCTCGTGCATGTTCAATGGCTGCATATGGGTTCTGTAGACCCCAAATTCGAACATTGTGTTTGTTTACCAGACTAATAACATGGAAAGTTGCTTCATCACTGAACACGATGCGTTGTGCGAAAGTGCTATCATTGTCAATAGCATCATGCATCTCGTTACAAAACCACACGTTTCCGTTTGTCATCAGGACGCAGAGCTTGTAACAACTGTAACTTGTACGGCTTCATAACCAACCGACGTCTCAAAACATGTCAAATTGTTGTTGTAGGCAGTTGTAACTCCCGACTGGCACGACGAGTTGATTTTGAAGGAATACGTTGGAAAGCAGTTTGAATTCGTGCAACATTTTCTTCAGAAACACGAGGGCGGCCAGAACTCTTTCCTTTACATACACATCCTATATCTACAAACTGTCGATACCATCTGCGAATGTTCCATCCATTTGGAGCATCATTTTGGCAGCTCTACCTGAAACGTCTTTGCACTGTAATCACGGAATTGCACTTCGCAAACTCGAGAACACAAAATGGTTTCTGCTGCGGAGTAGCCATTTTAAACATATGATGTTACCAAGAAAAACAGAAGACAACTGACATCTAGCGGCTATTAAATGAACTAGACTATGTATTCGTTTCTCCAATACCGGAGCCGAGGCGCAGCGATCGATAGTTTGGACAAAATAATACTTTGTGATACGTATATTCTTTTTGAAACACGCTGTATACACGCTGATAAAGAAGCGAAATAAAATCCACTCTCATCTGTTTTAAATACGTTTTCATTGATTTAGTTTTCTGTATGTAATTTAGTTCTTATTTCATATCAACGAATTTGCTTACCATAGAACATGATTTTTCGAAGTACTTCTCTATAACTTCCCATAAATCTAATGTCGATATTAGTATAAAATATATAAACCACAAATTGTCTGGAAATCAAATGAGTTTAAGTTGCAGTACTTGTAGACTAAGAACTCTCTTATTATGTAAAATGTAGAATAAAGGAAAAATCATTTTTCTTTTATTATATTTGTAATATATTTTTCTTTTTAAAGTAAAAGAAATCTGTTTTTATGGAAATAAGAATCACAATATACAAAAACATAGCCTCCAACTAATAAAAACATTATTTCAAGTATTTTTTATAAAATCATACGTGTATATATATATGTATGTATATATATATTTGTGTGTGTGTGTGTGTTCTTTCGGGTATTATACCTAACAAGGACTCTTCATGTCCTGACGCTTCGATGAATTCTTCATCTTCTTTAGAGCTGACTCGAGCGTCTGCGTGGGCTTGATTTTGCGGAGGGAATCGAGTTCTGTCTATATTGTCTGTCTGCGGTGCAGTAATTTTGTTTTTATTTCTTTTTCCTTTCAATTTTTTTATTTGTTTGAGATTATGCAAAATTTCTGTATATTAACCCCAACTAAATACAAATTTCACAAAATATGTTAATTTGAAATATGTCATCCCTTACGGAAAGTAGTAGGAAAAGGCAAGACATTTGTGGACAATGATCCAAGATGCTAGCCGAAACCGATAAGCATAGAAGTACGGGAAAGTGCTTTTCCTTCCAGATAACACTATATTTTCTGAACTCACACTCTATTTTCTGCTGTAAATTAAGAGTGAACTTGTTATGTTATGTTATTCTTTACTTCACATGTATCATTTTCTTGACAAGTAGTAAGTAATTGCCTGAAATATAGAAGTACAAAAACGGCACGGAGCTAGAGTGAAAAACAGTATTATCGCACTATTTATTAATGGTTGCCTAGAAAAGACCAGGAATACTAAAATTAATGTAAATATATTAAGAAAGTAAACGATTAGTTGAATGATTTCAGAACAAACTAATTTTTCTGAATGCCACGTTGCTACTTTAAACATAAGCTTTAATTCATACTATTGCATTTACTACACGTTCAGAACAATGTATTCGCAAAAATTATTTTATATGTTGGACTTGGATACATATTACTGTGATACCTTTATAAATGAAAGAAAAGTATTGAGATATAAAATTAAAATTTTCAAATTAATTATATACTGCACTCTTCTTGATTAAATATTGTTAATCAATTCTTATACTATATAATAAGACGTTATTACTTTAAAGATACGATGTGATCTATCTTTCAAGTAACGATGAGCTCTCTTTGGATCCATGTGTATTGTCTTATATATGATACCTCGCGCCACCTTTTCTGGATCTTCCTAGACGTGATTCGAGTTTGACTTGCCGTGGCAGTGTCGGCGAAATACTTTAAGCTTTGTCGCCATTTCCGTTTTTAATACCTTTTGGAAACTACTAAAATTAATTTTTGAAATTATTTTTAACGTAGTCTTCATTTTCAATTAACTTTTTCATAAAAGTCTATAAAAACTACTTGTTTTTTTCTACAGCCATCTGTTCTTCAGTTTATATACTCTCCATACTTCTAAAATTAAATATATTTTTAAATATAGTGATGTAAGATTTTTAACGAAGCTTTTAAACATTTCGCAGAGTCAAATAATACACAAAAATGCATTGTATTATTTCAACTTCTTGCCACACCTTTTGTACATTGAATATTGTTGGAGCATTATGTGCAATCATGTGATATGTACCGAGCTTGTAGATATTTTAAGCACATAGTGGAATGTTTTTTCAAAAGTATACATTATTATAGCAAAGTAAGCTATGTACAGGCAGCATGGCTCAAAAATACGTCTTTAAAAATAAAGATGTCTAGAAATATTTGCTATTGCTTTATCTTTAAGAGATAACTTTTCGTTACTATTTCATTTTAATATTCAGGATGGCTATTTATAGCCAAAACGAATTGGGTGTTTTTTATTGTATTTCTTAATTAATTTAATTTAAGACGATTTATATAGTTAATTTAACATCGAAGCATGCTTATATTAGCATCTCGCGTTATATGTAGCAATTCGGTCATATATGTAGCAGATTGTTTTTTGATATGTGCACTAGTACCGATTTTGTGACACAAGCGACAACTGTTTATCGGTTAATATTTTTCGTGTTGTTAACACCGAAATTTGCTTTTATAAATTTTTGTTCTCCGATTGTAGTTACAGTATATATATTTTTAGGTCTTTTAAACGCTTGGCATTAGAAGGAGATGAAGAGTATAATATAAATTGGAATCAAAAGTTACCAGAAATTGATATAATACCCGTAGAAAAATTAAAAGGAGATCCATACTTAAATGAAGACGAATTGGATATGAGTTCTGAAAATGAGCAAGTTACAAAAGTTACTAAAAAACTTACAAAAGAACATAAAAAGGCTCCTACTGGTTATGTAAACCCCTTTAACTATTCGAATTTAAAAATAAAAAACATTCCTAGAAAAAATAAACAAATGGAAATTACAAATCATAAGTGGACATGCATCATATGTGGAGAAATATCTCCTGATAAAGAAACACTCATCGATCACTATGAAGTACATCGACAAAACAAAGAAACAAAGGTAATAGATTCGCTTAGTGGCGAAACAGAATATTTTAATTGCGCCATATGTGGCCAGGAATTTATTTCATTAAAAGCATATGAGAGACATTTTGATGCTAAGCATGGTGAAAGAAAATTTACGTGCTTTTTATGTCAAAAAGTGTACAAAGATGCATTTCAGTTATCTATTCACAATTACACAGTTCATCCTTCAGAGTATGATGCATACAGTTGTGCTTCATGTGATTTTAAGACGGCATTTAGAAGTAATTTAAAAGAACACCTACTTCAACATGAAGCTTCATGCAAATTGAAGTGTGAAATATGTGGGAAAGGTTTTGAAACAGAAAGTAGCTATGAAGAACATAAGAATATGCATGGCAGTACTGCTTCATTTGCATGTGATGTATGCGGAGAAGCATTTTCTTATACAAAATATTTAATCCATCATAAGAAAAATAGCCATCCGGAGATATTCGGAAATAATTTGAATCAAAATGAATGCCATATATGCAATAAAAAGTTTGCACATAAAAAAAGTTTGATTTTACATATTCGTGGACATACTGGGGAAGATTCTGTTTTATGCGATATGTGTGGAAAGCGACTAACAAGTGGAGAACATTTAAAACAACATTTGCGCATTCACACTGGATTTAAGCCACATAAATGTTCCGTTTGTGGAAAAGGATTTGCTAAAAAATGCAATTTGACTCTTCACGAGAGGGTTCATAGTGGCGAAAAACCATACAGGTGTCGAGTATGTTCAAAATCATTTTCTCAACGCTCAACACTTGTTATACATGAAAGATATCATAGTGGAGAGCGACCGTATGTGTGTTCTCTTTGCAATAAAGGCTTCGTGGCCAAAGGATTATTGAGTGTTCATATAAAAACGTGTAGTGCTATTCCCGAAGAATTTTTGTAACATTTAAATTTTTATTATTAAAAGTGTAAAATATAAACTAGTGTAGTAATTCATTTCTATATCAAGTTACACTAATCTTTGCCTATTAATATTATTTGTTATGTATGTTATGATGGAATATAGTATTGACATGTATTTCGTTATTCGTCATAAGGGGAAACCTCTTTTAGTTAGTATTTTTTAATAATTTGTGTTCTTATTTTTTTTGTGTTTACCGGTACTTATGGGTAGTTATTGTGTACAGAATATTGGAAATTAATATTAATGTATACCTTGCCTGTTTTGTTATTTTTTTGTGCAACAAAAATAAAAATGTAATTGATGAATTTATGTATTTCGAATTTCTTTGAGATGTTTACTTATTATTAATTCATGTTTGGCCTATATTACAATGATAATTGAGCAGTGATTTAATATTATATTTAATTATATTCCATTTTCCACATAATTATTTTCTTAAGATTTACTTTTATTTTAAAATATTCACTTACTATTATATTATAAGTTGCCATATTCTTTAAAATATTGGGAAGAGAAACTTAAAATAAAATTACTGTTACCGAATGTTTCTGTATTAAAATGCATTTTAAATTAAATTTGTAAACACTATAGCAGAGCCCTATAATTAATAGCAGCATATTTGTCTTAATACTAAATGAGTAACATGAAATCTTGATGAATGCGATTGTAGAAACTGATAAATGATGATATATAAATTTTGTACAGAATGATTATTAATTCATTATAATCTGCAATAATAAAACCGAAAAATAATCATAGATTAAATAAACACAATATTCATTAATAATTACGAGAGATTAAAATTTGTTGAAGTTGTAATCGGACAATGCAATACATACATGAAAAATTTATGCAGTTAGAATCTTCTACTAGTTCGGAGTTAGTCTAGTATACTTACAATATTATTCATTACGGCCCAGTCCTTCGTAGTTTAAATTTAAAAAAAAACAGTTTTAAGAGAAATAAGTTACCTGCGGCAACAACAGAACTTGTGTCTCTTTGGACTCTTTAGCTATTTTTGCACCCAATCCTTAAAATTTTTACGCTCTCCGCTTATTTTCCCATAAGGAGTTCTTGTTTTGCAGCATTAGATCCTCTTACATGTTCTACTTTTTTTTGCTTTTGGAATTCTACTTTTTATATACTGTTCCCATAAACAGACAGTAAAATAATAGTCTACCCAATCAGAGCCCCGTGTAAGGCTAAATACAAGGGAGTGGCGTCTGGTGTCCCCAGGGCAACGTTAACTATCGTACTTCCTTGCGACCAGGTAACCCTCGTCATGTTGCTTTACAATTTTACTGGTTAGTTTATACCTTAGTTTAGGTTTAGCTCGGGTACCTCGTGAATATTAGTTCCTATACTCACACACAAATTGTGAGCCTCGGAAGGATCTACATATATACGTAATTTTTTGAAGAATTTATATTCTACCCTTTTCGTTTCTACTTAATGTTTGCGAATTATAAATAATAATAATAATAGTTTATTTCCAAAGAAAGAGAAAATATACTAATACGCTTATTATAATTACAAAAAAAAGTAATAAAAGTTTTTGGAACTTACAGGATGTATATTAACTTTGCAAGCAAAGTTGTTCTTCCTATACACCCAGAGATTAACTATCAAATTAAAAGAACACATGCCTACAGATAATCTAAAGTAATATCCTGAGAAACAAATTTAACAATAATACATAAGTAAATGTAAATCAAATAAACTAGTAATTTATAGCGATATTACTCGAAGATCATATATTGCTATCCAGAAAACAATTTCTATTTCAACAAGAATATGAAACGTTTCACAGAGAAAAGTTTAAATTCACTAGGCACCCCATTATCAATTTTAGTAATTTGATATGAAAATGATCGTTCATAAAATGCCGTTCGATGCCTCTAAATCTTAAGTTTAATGTATGCACATCTATACGAAAAGAAATTTTATTATATAAGTATGCGGGCTGTCTATACTCGATGATCCTATGAAATAGAGTGACTATTTGTAAAATTCGCCTGTCTTTCATATTTAACCATCTCGCCTCGGCTAATTTGTGTGAAATGTGGTGAATTCTGAACTCTCTGAATGCGAGAGATAGAATTAACACTTAGGTATGAACCATATAATTCACAACCGAACGCAAAATGTGAAAATACAAGTGAGTTATACAGGTCACGCTTAGTGTATCGTAAGATAGTGTCTGTGTAGAAAAATTGATTTTAAATTAATGTGCGCGCATCTAAAGCATTCAAGTATATGTGTTTCCAATTTGAGCTGTGTATCTAAAACAACAATATTAACAGCAATATTAAAATTTGCAGTTCTTCGGAGCAGAGCAACACCACTTTTATTACCCAAAAGGAGAACCACTGTCTTAGAATAATTCAAGACAAGTGCATGCCGAGATGACCATTTTGAAATTGTATTTAAGTCATAATTAACATGTTGAATAGCCAAATGATTGTCAGTAACAGAAAATGAGTGATAAATTTGTATATCATCAGCTTACATATGCGTCTTGCAATGCCTGAGACTGTATAAAAGGAAGTCTATGATTTAATGATACATACTAGACTCTACCACTCAAATAACATGTTAGCACCTTTATAGCAGAATGGGATAACCCAACATAATTTGAGATAAAAAAAGCATATCATGATTAAAGATATCCAAGACTCGATTAAAATCTAGTAAGGTCAGAACCGAGAGAACAAATCATCTGAGACACATCACGAGACAGAGCAATTCGAAAACTTTGTAATAGGTCGTACAATAACTGTTTCCAGAATAAAGGAAAGAAGTATTTAACCAAACATGAATTTATTATGAGCAATAAATAGCGAAAAATGGGGCAAGAAAATTTTATCATATCAATTGTTAAGGTATCCCATCAAAGTGTGCTGAATTTTATCTATGAAATTATATTGAATAGTTCATTTTCTTGAAGAGGTTTGAAATAAAATTCTTCACAAGTTCTATTTAATCTATCTGGGTTATAAAGGGTCAGGATCAGCAACATCATTCGAAATACTATCTAGAAAGTAGTTATTGATTACGGTGACATCCCATAGAGCGTGCGGATTATGTTCCGATTCACTTTACAAATTAAGATGTTTAAGCGTTATCCACATGCTCTTGGTCAATTTTCTTGTAAGTTCAAAATTGAAGTAGGCTTCTTTTCCAGCTGAAGTGCCTTCGATATGCAATTTTTCACACTCCTATAATAATTTCAATGACTGTTCAATAGTTTTTTAAATTTTGCAAGTGCTTTATCTTGAAGTTGCATCATAAGCTTCACATTATAAATGAACCACAGCGCGAGCGTCGTGACAATCCTGACAGTGTGAATCGGAGCATACCTCTCGAACAATTGAAGTATCTGATTCATAAACTATACAATTTTATCACCAATCCCAGGCATGGCGAATATATTGTGAAAAGGTAAGTTATATCCTCCCCTATATATATATAATATATATATGTTCTCTCGGTTCTGACCTTACTAGATTTTAATCGAGTCTTGAATATCCTTAATCATGATATGCTTTTTTTATCTCAAATTATGTTGGGTTATCCCATTCTGCTATAAAGGTGCTAACATGTTATTTGAGTGGTAGAGTCTAGTATGTATCATTAAATCATAGACTTCCTTTTATACAGTCTCAGGCATTGCAAGACGCATATGTAAGCTGATGATATACAAATTTATCACTCATTTTCTGTTACTGACAATCATTTGGCTATTCAACATGTTAATTATGACTTAAATACAATTTCAAAATGGTCATCTCGGCATGCACTTGTCTTGAATTATTCTAAGACAGTGGTTCTCCTTTTGTGTAATAAAAGTGGTGTTGCTCTGCTCCGAAGAACTGCAAATTTTAATATTGCTGTTAATATTGTTGTTTTAGATACACAGCTCAAATTGGAAACACATATACTTGAATGCTTTAGATGCGCGCACATTAATTTAAAATCAATTTTTCTACACAGACACTATCTTACGATACACTAAGCATGACCTGTATAACTCACTTGTATTTTCACATTTTGCGTTCGGTTGTGAATTATATGGTTCATACCTAAGTGTTAATTCTATCTCTCGCATTCAGAGAGTTCAGAATTCACCACATTTCACACAAATTAGCCGAGGCGAGATGGTTAAATATGAAAGACAGGCGAATTTTACAAATAGCCACTCTATTTCATAGGATCATCGAGTATAGACAGCCCGCATACTTATATAATAAAATTTCTTTTCGTATAGATGTGCATACATTAAACTTAAGATTTAGAGGCATCGAACGGCATTTTATGAACGATCATTTTCATATCAAATTACTAAAATTGATAATGCGGTGCCTAGTGAATTTAAACTTTTCTCTGTGAAACGTTTCATATTCTTGTTGAAATAGAAATTGTTTTCTGGATAACAATATATGATCTTCGAGTAATATCGCTATAAATTACTAGTTTATTTGATTTACATTTACTTATGTATTATTGTTAAATTTGTTTCTCAGGATATTACTTTAGATTATCTGTAGGCATGTGTTCTTTTAATTTGATAGTTAATCTCTGGGTGCATAGGAAGAACAACTTTGCTTGCAAAGTTAATATACATCCTGTAAGTTCCAAAAATTTTTATTACTTTTTTTTTGTAATTATAATAAGCGTATTAGTATATTTTCTCTTTCTTATATATATGTATATATATAGAAGTAAGCTGCTCCTTAAGGTCATCACAGTAGGATTTGCAATATTGATTTATAGGCTTATACGAGGGAGCGTTTTTATATTCGCGGAATGGGGGACAAGGGGTGGAAATAAAAAAACCAAATTATTTTTATTTTTCAATATATTCACCTGCAAGACGGATACATTTTTCACATCTTTCAATTAATTTATTTATACCCTCATAAAAAAATGATTTCTCTTTATCTGCAAAGTACGCCGAAACTGCCTCCTTGACTTCATCATCGGCAGTGAATTTTTTACCCCGCAGCTCTTTTTTCATTTTCGGAAACAGGTAATAATCACTCGGGGCCAGGTCTGGGCTGTAGGGTGGGTGATTCACAATTTCGAAGCCCACCTTATGCAGGGCAGCTAACGCAACGCGGCTCTTGTGCAGAACACCTTTTGTCAATTTTCCCCGTCTTTTCTCTTTAATGGCTTCTTTTAGTCGCCCTAATATTGAAGCGTAATATTCGCCGGTTATAGAAACACCTTTATCTTTATAATCAATCAACAATATTCCTTCCGAGTCCCGAAATACCGTTGCCATGAGTTTCCCAGCTGATTGTGACACTTTAAATTTCTTGGGAGGTGCTGTGCCCTTTTTATGCCACTGCATGGAGTCTTGTTTGGACTCAGGTTCATAATGATGAACCCAAGTTTCGTCTCCAGTAACAATTCCACTCAATACACCATCCTTGTCTTCATTACAGAGGTCCAAAAATGCACGCGAACACTCTACGCGCAGTTGTTTTTGCGGCGGCGTGAGCATTCTCGGCACCCATCTTGCGCTGACCTTAGACATGCCGAGATGATCGTGTAGGATTTTAAAAATTGTTGTATCGGATACTCCAACCATTTCTGCGAGTTGTTTCTTCTTTAGTCGAGCATCTTCGAGTACAATTTGTTCAACTTTTTGGATAAGTGCTGACGTGGTCACCTCAATGCTCTTGCCCGGCCTCGGGTCGTCTTCAAGGGATTCCCTTCCTTGTTTAAATAAACTATGCCACTTGTACACCATGGTTTTTCCTGGACAGGAGTCGCCGTAAAACAATGACATCTCATTCATTATGGTCACGACTGATTTTCCTTGCCTGGTAAGGAACTTTATAACGGCACGATATTCGATTTTTTCCATATTTCACTTTTTACTCCTGATTATGTTACTTGGTTGACGATAGCTCAAAGACTAACTGTCTAATAACAATGAAACTTCGTATTTATACTAATCATGAGTCGCTGCACAGGCGACGTCCCCAATGCGCCTACTCACCCCTCTACAACCCGCTCATTCCGCGAATATAAAAACGCTCCCTCGTATATAAGTCACATCTACCGCAAGTTTCATATGACCAATTTCAAAGCCTATCCAAACCTACGCAACAGACATGCCACAAGGGATACCAACAGCCCATAAATAAATGCAAACACCACCCGCATGAGTAGGCCTATTTTTGCGCAGAAGCATTATCAAAAATATTATTGTTTAACCACTAATAACTACTAATCGTAATTATATGTAAAAATAAATGTTGATAATAAATGTAACTGGGGAACAATTGAATGAGCATTTATGTGTGCAATCTTCAATTCATCGATATTCATAATAGTTATACAAAATATACAAACAACTATGTAACTACTACATCTATCAAATAAAAAGTTTCATATGAAATAAATATTAAATAATAAACATATATAAATGCAAAAAATACATTCGTAAACATAAAAGATATAACAAAATAACAATAAAAAGAATGCTGATATTTTAAAAACTAGTGTATAATAAAAACAAAATTTACTATATGTACTTACAAATAAAAATACAGAAATCAAGGTAACAAAATTGACACCAAGGTAGAGAATTTTCGAAATTCTTATTTTTCCTTCTAACTTTACAAATATTTGTCCGTCGCTCGACCAAATCGCCTTGCTGTTATACTTTTTCGCAGCTACTTTCAATAGAGAATTTATTTTATAACAAATTTAGTACCTTTTAATTGTTTTTTATTTGCCTATATGTTTCTTGGTACTACGATAAAGAAATTTAACTGTTATTGGTTGGTTGGTGATATGGTTCTTTAGCTTGTAGTTTGTGACAGGAATCCATTAGTTGCGATAATATGTAGTTTTAAGTTTCTACCGAAAAAACTTAAAAACTACTTTACTTGGGCCTCATTTAGGTCCACGACCACACCAAATATTCTTAAATTATTGCGACAACTATACTATTCTAAATCATTTACAGATCTTTTCATTTCATTCCGACTAGCCACTAATTCGGCTTTAAGTTATACCACCTTTTCACTTAACGCTTGCACTTTTTCGTTATATCTGGCGATAATCTCCCACCGAATTTTGCCGATTAGTTAGATTCTTAAATATCAGACCTAAACACTTTTTCTATTACTTCTTTGATGAGGGCTCTGTCTTCAGCAGAAGATCTCATAGTTCATTCCGTAACGGGTATAATAAGTTTAATAAATCACATGAGAAATTATAATAAACTGCAATGCAACTAAAATGCCTGTAACACAATACAGAATAGCCTAGCCTTTGTTTTTCTTAAATATCTAGTAAACTATATCGAATCAAATATTGTTTAGTTTAGGTTCGTAGTAAATAATATACTAATTATAAATAAGAAATAGAAATTATCAAAGGATTCTACAGAGTTCTGCTCAGTTCGATTCGAGTATCAATTATAGAGAAAGTTATTAAGCTTTTTTTCTCATGAATTCAATTTTTTGGCAAATTTGCATTAGGAGTTCAACATGTTTTGCTTAAAGTGTCATTAATTTAATTATTCAAAAAATGTCTTAAAAGAAGTATAAATTAAATAAAACAATGCGTTGTCTTGATAAGCTTTTATAAGCTTCAAAAAATTATCGAAACTAAACACTATTTACATATATACAATAATATAAACAAATTTCATGTGTTTATCAAACTATTTGCAAAATGGAATAACGAAATTGTGTTTTGGGAAAATAATACAATACAATAAACTCTTTTAGAATAATCAATTACGATAATTCTAAAAATTATTATTTTCATTTTATGTATGTAATTAGTTTTAAGGTGGTTTTTAAAGTAGTCGGAAAAACGCATCATTACTTATACAGTACTAGCTGCGTTTGTATGTTCAGGGATTGTTTAGATTACACGTGATAGATATTGTTTATGTGTCGTCACATATTCGCCTACTATTCTTAGCAGATGTCATTGTATGTACATATACGTTATAGAACGTTGATCTCATGATAGTAATTTTAAATTTTTTCACATGTGTATACCAATGAAGATAAATATCTTGTTTTTAGAAGACTATAAATTATAATTTAAATGTTTGGTAAATCACATTCTTTAGTATTAGAATTGCAACATATGATTTTATTTCAAATATTTGTGTCAGATATGTGTCTCTGACTGTGGGGTTTTACGACTTAAAGGAAGTCACTAACATACAGTCTTTTTCATAAAAACGTGTAAGTAAGTACTTCTAAAAAGGACTCTATAAGCATTAATGAGTTAAGCAATTAACGTATTAGTGATCTCGGGGATTTCCCTTAACCAAAACTTATACCGATTCCCGTATGTGCGTACATGAATTGTTATTAATACCATACTAAACATTTTAAAGTATTCCTTCTATACACTTCTACTTATACATTACTACGCCCTTTAAAAATCTCAATCACTTGTTAGGAAATATAATAAAACATATACATTTGATGATTTTTTGGAATACTGAATTTCTGTCACAAAAAGACAAGATAAAATGATAATAAGAACGTTTCATTAAAAGCATATTTAATGCTGCGTCAAGCTTAAAGGAGATTGAGATTAAATGTGTCGATGATCAATATGTTTTTCAGTAAGCTCAAAAACATATTGATCATCGATTTCTCTAGGTAAAAGAAAATTACCTAGTGTCTTTTCGATAAAGCCTTATTTTGTATGTGGTCTCCAAGAAGAAGGGAATGTACGATACATGACTTATCAGTGATCGACGTATACTTTAAAATTCGTGTGTGGGATTGATTTAATATCGAAGTTTTTAGATCACTGTATTTCTTTCTAAAAATTTAGGTTATAAAAACATAGTTAAAATTATCGTTAAAATTTATTAACGTTTGACAAAAACTAATTTAGTGACATAAAATTTGATAATTCAACAAGATAACGTTTTAAAACAGCATGTACATTCTTAAAGATCGAAAAAGGAACAACATTATTAGATTGTTTGCTTCAATCATCAGATACTAATTCAATTAAAAACTTGGGTTTACATGATTATGAAGCTGAGAGGCAAACACCTGCCGAATTCGAAGCCAAGGATTAAATTAATTTCATGGTTTTTTAACATAAATTATGCAATAAAAAAATATCTTCAAGTATGGAAACAGGCTGTCAGATAATAGCTGCTAATAATAGCGACTAGACTGCATATTGAGATAATTGCAACTTAGTATTTTAAAAATCCTCTCTAATTAAGTAATGTATTTTCTCTGAAAAATCGCCCGCACGTTCTTGTGACATGAATTGTACATAAACTTAAGAAGAATACATTCACTAATAAGAAAGTGCTAACCTACGGTCTTTGATCAGATAAATTGGGCATAAGTCTGACGGATCCAAAATTAATTTAAGAAATGGCTCTGAGAAATAATACACAATATTCACAAAAGGAATTTTGAATTTGCTATTGATACTGAACTCTAGATTAATTTAATTATGCATTTTGACTAAAACTAATTATAATATCTGCTTCTGGGTTTCCGGGCTGGAACCGGTTTCCAGTCTATGCTCGGCAAGTGCAGAACCGGCTATGCGCAGCAACCTAGTACAACGCTCATGTTCAGAAACACGAGTGCCGACAGACCGCTTTGTTTCACCACGCGGTCTGTCGGCACTCGTGTTTCTGAACATGAGCGTTGTACTAGGTTGCTGCGCATAGCCGGTTCTGCACTTGCCGAGCATAGACTGGAAACCGGGCACCATATTCAGTTTAATTCAACCAAGATCCTATCCCGCACTAACCACTTCTATGGTCGCAAAATCCGTGAAACTATAGAGATCTTTAAGCACCCCAATAATCTTAACCGTGATGATGGCTACCCCCTACATAACGCTTGGCAATCCTGCATCTCTAATCGACCCAACCGTAACCGTAACGCTCCATTGACCCATGACCCATTATCCATATATAAACACGTCCCCCATCGACTTACACCAGTTTCAGTGCAGTAGTTCAGCCCTGAAGATGTCCCATACAAATGGGTACGAAACGTCGGCAGATATACTAGTGACGCGGTTCCAGCCCGGAAACCCAGAAGCAGATAGCATGGACCACGACCGCGGAAGTCTACGTACCAAATTAAAACTAATTATATTTTATTTTATATATTACAACAAAATCTAGAATTTTTTATGTCGTTTTACATAAAAATAATAACACTTAAAAATACCACTGTTTAATAAGTGTTGCTAATATTTAACTTTCGACCAATTTCTAAAGATAACACTAATTCTTCCATATTTCGAAAATCGTTTTTCAATTGAAGTTGAAAACTATATTAATTCAAAGATCATGTAGGGACTATATACATATATTAATGTATAAGTTCGTAGCGTTTTATTAATTAGTTACGATCATTATAATTACCAATTCCCGAGTTAATAGCCATGAATTATCATAAATTAAAGCGTTTAATCGATATTTATCTAAGTCCGATAATTTTTCTAATATATATATTGTGAATCTAATATAACATATGTATATATTCAGAATTGTTTATGTCAAAATAATCCTCTTTAAACCGAGGAAACTATTTTCGTGCTATACTCTTCCCGATTATGTTTGCTCCATAAATGACAAAAGTGGTTCTGATGCATTAACTCCTCTATTGAACTAGAAAAAAATACATATTCTGAAACAGTTTTTTCAAAGCATTTTCATCATAAATCAAGTCATCAGAAACGCTACGAATTTATACATCAACTCAAAGTTATTAATGCATCAAGTTAGGATTCAGTTAATGTATAACACAAAAGTTTAGTTCTTTGAAAGTGATTCCTAACAATATTAATGTTGAAAGATTAGTTATTTTACTTTTTAAGCCATTTGTAAGACATTTCCGAAATAGCATAAATTTAGTCTCTAGTGATCAACTGTATAATAAAGATACGGTTTTTGGAGATTATTAAACTTTTTTAGATTGTGCGTGTAAACCTTTGTCTGTGATCCATTTTATCTTATGATAACAGTTCTCTAAAGGCAATAAAAAGGGTATAACAGTAAAGAAAAACAATAATCTGTACTTTTCTAAGACTAGAAATTTATTATGCTCGAAAGAACATGTTTCTTATCAAATATTATTGAAAATTATGAATTTAATTAAAGAAAAATATTTTTGGTGCCAATACCTCACGTCAATTCTGTAGCAAAAAGCAGATGATAACAATTCGTGATAATCAACAAATGATTAACTTACAACTAGCAATCTTCACAATTATTTAGATATGGCAGATTTTTCCTCCTAAGTATGATACTGTTTCTTAATTTATATATTTCCGAAATGTTAATTGTTAGCGTTTTCACATATTGTAACATATACTTCCATACTGAAAACTTTAAATAATATAGATGTCTTGCCGTTTATAATTGGAAATAAGTATGTAAATACGATTATGTTTCTTAAATTTATATCGAATAAAGAATTTGCAATGTTATACTTTGTTTCACTTTTACTCTGAAAATAGTGCCGAATTTAATTTTCAGGTTTGACAAACGGTATGTTTGTATATTGTATACTTAAATAATATTAGTTTTTTGTATCAGACCTTATTTTATGCTATGATGTAAGAGCTGTTATTTTTCAGGAATGGTTTGCGAAGGAAAGGCAAAAACAATGTAATAACCAAATTCCGTATTTGGCGATGTAAATCTTGTGGGGAAGAATTTGACAAAAGGAAATTGCTAAACAATCATAGGAAAAATGTCCATTTAAATACATTGAAGGAAATTCATTATAACTATATTTACAATAAAATAGAAGAAACGTTTTCCTGTAAAACCTGTGATGCAGAAATGACCACACAAGAAGACATAGAACAGCATGTGTTAACTCACGAAGAAAAATACGATTGTATCAAATGTACTCAAACATTTTATTCGGCTTATAAATTTTCTGTTCATATGAAGAAATATCACGACAATGATGTTTATAAGTGCCCTCTGTGTAAGTACTACACACAGCGGATTACCTCCATATCACAGCATATAAATTTAATGCATTTAAATAAATATCTACATTACTGCAAATTTTGTGGTAAAGGTTTTCACGACGTTGTCGTGTTTCGGGAACATGAGAATATACATCTAGGAATGGACCCTCTTGCTTGTATTGTATGCAAAAAGGAGTTTTCTTATTCTCGAAATTTATTAATGCATCAAGTTAGGACTCACAAAGTTACAATTCTTGGTGTTACCATGACAAATCAATGTAACATCTGTAAAAGAACATTTGCCAGACCAAATTCATTAGAAAACCACATGAAACTTCATGAAAAGAAGAAGCCTATCCAAAAAACTCATCTCTGTGATACTTGCGGAAAAGGATTCGCTAGAAAAAACAAATTAATTCTTCATTATAGAGTTCATACAGGTTATAAGCCACACAAATGTAGTTATTGCGACAAGTCTTTTACAAAAAGAGATTATCTTGTGCTTCACGAAAGAATACATAGTGGAGAAAAACCTTACTGTTGCGTATTTTGCGGCAAATGCTTTAATCAGGATGCTTCTCTTCGTATTCATTTGAGAACACATACAGGAGAACGTCCTTACATCTGTGAACTTTGTAACAATGGTTTTGTATCTCGAGCGGCGTTGAAAATACACCAAAGTAACTGTTCTGGATGTTAATTATTTGTAGTAGTAGTCATATTTAACATTTTTAAATTGAACTTTAAGTAACGAATTTGTGCTTCAGAAACTTTGCTCCATCATGTGTTAGTTTTTTCAAATACATATATATTTGTTCTTGTTTACACGATATGATTCGTATCAATAAAAAAAAGAGTTAATAAAGGTGTGTATTTTGAATTTTGAGTACTTACTTATTTGTCTTAAGGTTATTTGAATCAATATACTAGCTATTTTTATTTTTATTAAATGTTTTAGGAATATGATTATGTTAATACGACATTAAAAAGCAACGAAATAGTAATTATCAAAAACTTGTAGAATAATATAGCAAATTCAGTGAAGAGTATAAAAATGTTTCTTAACTCATATTTAACATTAAATTTTTAATATGCCATATTTTTTACGATCTATAACTATTGATAACTATCTCATACACTGAAAGTTATTGTTTTAATATTTTTAAAGCAAAATTAAATGTTTTTTTTAATTTAAGCTGATTTTTCTTCATCCGAGCACAATAACTTGTTTTTGTTATAAAATTATCTTGCTAGATTAATTTTTTTTTAAATGGTTGTCAAGTTTCAATATCTTTAAACAATAAATTTATCACATAAAAACGTACAAATAAGTACAGTTGATTGCTTTCAGTTCAGAATGCTTTTTCATTATTACATAATTTACTTATTTTTTCTTGATTGATGAATGTAATATTTGATATGCAATCGAAATGGTTAATAAGCACTGTTGTAGAACGGTAATCGTGCTACAAACACTTCTCCGTGTTCTGTTATATGACGTTATTAATCCGCGTGATGATGGTATCAAGTCCTCCAAGGCTTTTTGTAACTTGGAGCTCTACGTCTCTTTTGTCGGTGAATTATACAACTAAACTCGCTTGAAAACCGAAACTGTTCTCGCTGATACCCAGTTTTCATTCTGTCAGTGTCCAACTTCATCCATGTCCTGGGCGTTTATTCCCTTTAGCCCTGATGTCAGATTTCCGGTGCAGGAGTATTAAATATTAAGACGCGAAGACGAAGTTCTCTTCTACACCGAACGCTTGCAGGTGTTTTGTCTGTTGTTTCATGACCCACGCTGCTACATTTATTAAAAATAGTGGCAAGTACTTCTCCCAGTCGTCAATTAACTACAATTTGTATAAATAATTTTCAATGATTCTATTAAAACGCTTAACCGTAACTTGCGGTGGAAAGGTGAGACCCAATAACTTGCAGGTCGTTTGAAGCACCGCTGATTCAAAGTATATTTCTCGGCCAGAATGTAACCTTCGCTGAATCCCAAATCTGCAGCTCATATTATACAGCAGAACTTCTGTAACTATGCTCTTTGGTTAAGTCAGACACAGGTTTCTGGCTGTTTTGAAAAGCAATCCGCTGCTATCAAAACGTATCGGTTTTCAGATCGAGTTTCTGAAAATGATCTAGCGATATTTATTACGATTCTTTCAAACGGCGCACCCATCAGATATTGTTGCATTTGCCATCGGCTTTGAATCTGGTTCTTTGCTTGCCGCACAATATATACAATTTCGGCTAATTTTTTCTCTCGGTATTAACCGGGATTTTACCTAAAGTCTGATTGCCTTATCTTATTTCTATAGCGCTTCTTGGGTACAACTATTTGCTTAACTAACTCACTTCAACGAGCAAGAAATCCCATTGTGCCCAGTACAGTTGGTGTTACATGGCCTTTTGGACAAAGTTTCTGTATTACCATACAGACTTTCTTTTCATCTACCCATGTAGATATTTATAAAAATGTTCCGCGGTCTTCACGATAGTTAATAATTTCCTTCTTGTTACCCAATAATTCCGTACTGATTTACATAAGATTTACTAAAATAACCAACAACTGCTTCCTAGCCATGTTTCACTTGAGAGAATATTCCACACATTCCGGTATTGCTGGCATCTCTATCAACAATGGACTTCACTTTTGTTTTCGAGACTTCTGTACAGGTAATAAACATAGTCTATTTTTGAGGGTAAGCGCATCCTGGCATTGGGACGTCCAAAAGAAAAAACCTATCAAGCACCGTTAATTGGTTCGGCGATATTTATGAATCCTTTAACGAACCTTCGATAATATCTACACAGTTCCAAAAAACTTCGTAATTCAAGCATGTCTTTCAAAATTGACCATCGAACAGAATCTTTCTTCGCCGGCCGGTGTTAATACCTTTTGAGCTGATGGTATGTCCAAGGTAGTTCACTTCTTTTTGAAATAAATGACATTTCTTTGGACTTAACTTTAAGTTTGATTGCCTAAACTTACTAAAAACCTCTTCCAAGTATTCTAGGTGTTCGTCGAAAGTCTTTATGAGTACTATTATATCCAAATAAATCAAACAGAAACGCCAGTGTAGTTCTTGCAATACTGTTTTCATAAGTTTTCATAAGCTAGCGCAAACTAATTGGTATGACATAGACTACCAGGGTCTTGATCTAATAATGAAGACGTCCTTGTGATTATGTTCCTTATTTAACTCAACTTGCTAGTAACCGATTTTAAAATGTAAAGTAGAAAACCAGTTCGTTCCTGATAAGTTTCTAAAAAATTCTTGGTAAAAGAGAGCTATCCTTCATAATCACGTATTAAGTTTGCTATAGTCCTAAAATCTGGTAGTACTATCTTTAAGGTAAATGTTAATGGAGAATAGTTGATTAAACTTATCAATTAAGGTAAATGTAACGCCTCTCTACAATAACTTTCTTGATCTGTATACATATTTTGACAACTAAGTTGTCATCAGCAGCAGATAATTAATCACAGTGTCGCGCTTGGAACCACGCAAAATCCGCGCAAAGACAAATTTCATACTAGACTAACACCGTCGAAAGCCGTGGTTCCAGATGGTGACAAGTTGTCAAAATAACGTATACGTATTTTGACAACTGAGGAATACAAAAATTAATGCGGAAAGGGGTTATATTAGCCTTTATTGATTAATAGTACTACCAGAACGACTAGGGAGATTCTTGGAACTTCTTTGACAAGTTTATGGTTCCCCGTAATAATTTTGTATCGGATTTAATTAGTTTCTAGCCAGCTTACTATAAAATGTCTGGTAGTCCAATATTTCATCGTTTACAATGTCTCGGATGAATTTCGGCTTGAGTTATTCCGCTTTCTTCTATCGCAGTGGTGAGTGTATATCATTCATTAACAAATTGCATTCGAGTTTTTGCTATTACATTTAGTCGGATTATTCGTATGCGTCGATTGTAAAGCAACATATTAAATACTGCATCATCCACCATCAAGCTATGAGATCCGTATTGCAACTGTGATATTATAAATGTGTGAAGCGGGACATGATGGAAGTCAATCAATTTTCGCCATTTACAGCTGACTGATTATAAAGTGCCTAAATTTGCCGCAATTCCAGCACACTTATTTACATTTGTGATGAAAGCTCTCAGGTGATTGGATCTGTCGCACTTGCATACTTCTAACTGATGCACCGGCCGCTTCATATTCCAGAGCATGGGCTAATGCCATCGAAATGGTTCTGTGTCTATCAAATTGGAGTGCTTCTGCCATTCACAATCTCCAGCACCGGCGAAGATTAGCATACTCATTTGCCCCTTAGCACCTGCAGGTGCAGATGTTTTACTCACTTCTCACATCAGTTACCACGCATTTGTCGGGATTATTTTTTGGCGACTATAAATCAAACATAGAAATAAAAAACTTTCTCAACTTTTTATTAACAATAAATATAACTGAATAATCCTGGTTATAAATAATCTTAAAACGCTAATTACAAATATGTCATAATTAATTCTGATTATTAATATCGATCTTTACGTATAAATGTCAGTATCACTAATGATGCCTCATGTACGATTATATTACACTTATATTACACCCTTCGACGCATTGCGGATAATTCTTCTTTTGGAACGGGTACTTTCTCAAATGGTTTTGTTCTTGCTTGTACGTCGCATATGTTGACCGCTAAGTTTCGTGACAATAATAATGATGAAAGTGTAAATAACTTAAACAAAATGAGGATGTGAAGGCCTAAATTATTATTGTTGCTTTGTGACCGTTTTCTATTTAAATTTTCGTATACAATTTCTGTTTCTAGACAATACCAGGGTATTTCGTTTGTAAAACTTTTGTAGCAGCGTACTAATAATATTTGAATTAATAATCAATTACAATGTGCCCTTTTTTTTGTATATGTAATACATTGTGCATGCGCATTTATACACATTTGGTAGTCGTATAAGCTATTATAATTTTTTCTTAACAACAGATTCAATATATAATAATAAATAAGTTATAATTAATTAAAATTGAGTTATATCAAACTAGGACAGCTCAGCCAATTGAAACATTTTCATTGAAAAAACTTACTTCGATATAAGATGCTAATTTAAGTTGCTGTACACATCTTGTTTTACTAAAAAAATTATATTCTGTAAACTCACTTTTTGTCTAACTTGTACATTTGAAAGACGCGTAATTTTTAACGTCTAGTTATTCTAATGTTTATTAATTACTAAATACACCTTGCAATGTTGCTGATATAATAAACTTTTTAAAAATATATCCTTTGTAAATGTATTTTTCAATTATCCCGAATCAAGATTTTTAAGGGTAAGTACAATTTATCATATTTTAAATTATTAAATGTGAGTAATGAATTTCGAACATATTACTTTTCTTGTAAACAATTTTGTTATTGTAGATAAGAGAGACGCTTGGAGGTACAAAAATAAAATAAGTTCATACTGAAAAATTCTAATTTTAACCGCTTTTTTACATCGTATATATAATGCAGAAATTTTGAAATTTCTGCTCTCCGCCCTAGACTGGGCATGCGTCTTCACCCTTAGACCACAGAGAACAGTGAATTCAAGTGTTCTCATATGCTATAAATTCATTATGAAAACAGATATGAAGACTCATGCCCATTTAGCAGAAATCGCGGACTCGCGTCTTGCGCGAAGAACAATATTTTTAAAAATTTCTGTATATGCGATGTAAAAAGCGGTTAAAATTAGAATTTTTCGGTTTCACAACGTAAAAGCACGTAATTATATATAATTATGTACATTGTTAAAACAAAATGATTTACATATCGACTCATTACATGAAAAATAGTATTAGGAAGAGTTCTACTGTACTAATTCTCTCTCGTTATTCCATAAGTATTTTCCAGAGGTTTAAGCAATTCATCTTTTTTGTCTTTTACTTATCAATGATAACAAGATCAATTTTTTTAGTCCAATAATAGACAAACATCACTTGCCCCTTACAAATTCCAGATTGACTTCCCCCGTCAAACAGAAAAATTCAAGTCTTCTATGATGCCAACCCCCACAGGTTGATGTACTCGTATCTTTATCTGTGTAGACGACCGAGGTTCGCCTTTGCCGTCCTACAATATTTTCCCCTGAGACTTTTTGCCCTGCAATGTTAGAATCTCTTACTTGTTCTCTTCAACTTTTTTGTTTCTCAGATTTGCTCTGTACCTTTTCTATACTATTCACATGAGTAGCAAGGAAAATAACGGTCCGGCCGATCAAACCCCTGCTCGATCGCATAAGGTTAAATACAAGAGGTTGTCTCTGAAGAAGTGTTGAGTACCGCACTTCCCTGTGGCCATGCAACTTGCGACACGTTGCCTTATACTTTAATCTGGGTTTAGTCTCAGCTTCCTCCCGAATTCACACACAAACTTTAAGGTATAATTAATGACTAACTTTATTTTCTTTTCTAATATTCCTCTCTTTGCAGAATGTTGTAAACCATTAGATGAACTACCTAAAGTATGTATTATAATGAATTGTGATTAAAACAGGAAAATATATTGTTTAATAATGAAATTTGCAAACATTCGCAATATATTATTATACTACTACAATAGTTTCAGATAGGTTACAGTTATATAAATAAGAGTACTTTAAACATACGTATTGATTACTTTTTTATGGTTCCTATTTGCAAAATTAATTGCAATGCTTTTTGTTATCTAAATTTCCATCGTAATTAAAAGGAATTATTCATGTAAAGGTCTTTTACATTATAGTAGTGCTTTTTAATATGTGGTGTTAAAATATTGCACCAATTCTTGAATCTGTTAACCAATCAAAAGAATAGTTTTCAATTTGTTGCATAACAAGAAAATATGTGTCAGTTAAATTATAGTATATTTTCAAAACATCGAAGAAGTAATAGAATTTCGTTAGTTTTATTCTTTATTTCCTGTATTCATTTATATACATATATCGTATGTTCTCGGAATTACTCAGGCGTTACAGTATCATTCTTTATAGCTTAGGTGATATGTAGATGACTTTTTACTACAACAATATAATGCATGACGATTAATTAATTATTGTTAATAAAAGAAAAAAAAAATAATGAACTTATGTTTATAGATCACGATTCCAAAGCTGTGTATCTCAACGGCATGTCTTTTCGTTAACGATTTCGTTTATATTTTAAATATATATTTATACGAATTGAACAAAACTTTCGTCATTTTGAACTAAGTTAAGCATTGGAACTAAACTTAACAGTAATTAAATTTCTTCAATCAATTAGAAATAGTTACTTTTTTCCACGACCATTCTTTAAAGTAGGCTTTTCAGTATCAGCTACTATTTGTAAAGTAAAGCAATTTCTTAACCACAATAAAAAGAGACAGATATATGCCGTAAAGTATTTAGTTTTTTATACAGTTATGTCCAGTAAATCTATTAATTTCTTGATTAAATATAGTAGGTAACATGTGCGTAAAGTACTTTTCCTACTTATTTGGTTTGGGACACTTACCTGAGGACTCCTGTCGAAAACTCCTGCACTCGTGGAAAAGATTCGACTGCACAATTTACTATTTTTGGTAGGTATTATCTTCTAAAAAGCTTTTTAATCGATACATAAAAGTAACGTTCAGTAAGGAATACACGATAAAAAATGTCTTGTTACAGATGTTTATGCATTTCAATTGATGTTTTGTTTAGTTAAAGTGTTTTATTATTATTTGCATTATTATATTTTTTATTGATCCTTTTGTAAAGCACGTATTTCTCCTTTACCAAACACTGTTGTTACTATAGCAGAAAATAAATGCTATTGATTAAGAATAATTTGAATTGAATCGTACACAACCTGTAGATAAAATGACATCTAAATCTCTTTAAATGATTTCATTTCAATGAACTCCTAAGTTAAATATTTTAAAAGATGGATATTAGTATGATATAATGGCATTTTGGACTATTCGGTTCACAAAAGTGAAATACTTACAACCATACTAATAAATTCATAGTTTTTTGTCCAACATACACTTAAACGCAGTTTTAAAAGTAACCAGCGATTTAAAATTTTATTTTGAGTTCCAAATGCAAATTGTTAACCAGCATGTAGATGGTAAATTTTGATGGAGATTGTGGATGATTAAATTAATCAATTAAGGTTAATATAATGCCTTCTCACAATAATTTTCGTATTCCGTATACGTATTTCGACAACTAAGTTGTTATCATCAGCAAATAATTAATATGTTATTAATTATTATGATGACAGCTTAGTTATCGAAATACGTATACGGAATACGAAAATTATTGTGGAAATAGGTTATATTAGTGAATTGAAAATACGAAAAATATTAAATATGCATCGAAATACCAAAGTAATAAAATATATGTATATGTTTTATGATTTAATTTTGAAATGAAAATTGATGTAAAATCTTTGAAAAAATAATAGCTCACCTTTTTATGTTATGAAAGCCACAACTAATTTAAAGTAATTTATTTTTAAGAGAAAACAAACAGAATTTTAAATCAGATAATTTTCTACATGATGAAAATTAGCTGTGAACATTGTAGATCTGGCATCAACTGTTCGACATTTACAAATGACTGTCATCGTTTCTCTTATCCTACGATATACATAATTTAAATCTTACATTTTTATTATAATATAATAATACAACTACATTTCCAATTACTTAAATTAACTATCGTTTCCTTTTTTATTATATACTTATTTCCATAGTGATAACTATAATACATTTCAGGGATTCCAAATGGTATTTTAAGACTTCACGATTTCAAGGAACTAGAAATATAAAACAAAAACAAGGAAAACGTACATGGTCGTGTAAAGCTTGTGATGAAGAATTTAATACTAGAAAACATCTTACTCATCATAGAAACGAAGTACACTTACAAACACTGAAAGAAACGCATTACAAATATTTTCATAATGAGGTGGAAGGTACATATGCCTGCAAAACTTGCGACATAGAATTAGTGTCAAAAGAAGAAATAGAAGAACACGTTGTATCACATGAAGAAAAATATAACTGTTCAGAATGTAACGAAGTTTTCTATTCTGCTCAAAAGCTGTCGTTGCATATGAAAAAACATTCGGATGATGACTTGTTTAGGTGTCCTTTATGCAAGTATACCACTCCAAGACGAAGTTGCATGTCAATACATATCAACACTACACATTTTAAAAAATACTTATATTACTGTCGTTTTTGCGGTAAAGGTTTCCACGATCCACTTATATATAAAGAACACGAAAATATTCATCTCGGCGGAGATCCAATAAAATGTATAGTATGCGAAAAAACATTTTCTTTCACAAGAAACTTGATTTTACATCAAGTTAGAAACCATAAAGTAATGATACTAGGCGTGCAATTAAAGAATCAATGCTCAATTTGCAAGAAAAGTTATTCCAAGGCTAGTACTTTGGAAAATCATATGCAATTACATGATAAAACTAAACCTAAACCTAAAACGCACCTGTGTGATACTTGTGGAAAAGGTTTCGCACAGAAAGGAAAGCTTATCCTACATTACAGGGTGCACACAGGATATAAACCTCATAAATGTAGTTATTGTGATAAATCGTTTACTAAAAAAGATTATCTTGTTATGCATGAACGAATACATAGTGGAGAAAAACCTTACTGCTGTGTATATTGTGGAAAATGTTTTAATCAGGATGCATCTTTACGTATTCATGTTCGAAATCATACTGGAGAACGTCCTTACGTTTGCCAAATATGTCAAAGTGGATTTGTCTCCAAAGCCTCTTTAAAAATACACTTGAATAATTGCTCAGGTGTTTAAGAAGCAAAATTACGATAATTTTATTAAGCTATTTTAAGTTACAATTTATCTTATTTTTAGTTTAAATACCATAAACACTTTCCCTAATATACACGTTATATTATTAAAACCTTGTTTGGACTAATTTCGCATACTGACTATTTCGTTCATAAATTTTTTGACTGCTGTTCAACAAAGCGATTTAACAAGAATGTAATATATGTATATGCATTATTTATAATCTGTTTTTTGTTATGACTATACTTTGTTAACAATGTTGGTATCATCGCAAATGAAGTCTGTTGTGTCATATCCATACATGAGAAAAAGTGTTTCTGAGAACTGTGTCCCTGTTCACAAGGAGTGATAATACACAATTATTATTACTTATCAACACCATTACTACCATAGAACTAGGCAAAATTTTGAGTTGTCATGGTATAGAAATCGTAAAAAATGTATCAGATTTTAATTAATATTAATTTTTTTTATTGCATTTGTCTGGCATATGATAAGATTTTCATGACATACTCGATGAGATTAACCAAATATATGAAATACATAATGATAGAAAAATACTAGTCTTTATTAGTCTATATATTATTAAGGAAATTCTTACGCTTTTATGTTTTAGTATTTTAAAAGTAACCTTAATTAAGTCCCTTTTCGATTAAACAGAGTAAAAAGTTTCTCTCAGATTTAAACTTTGAAGTAGCAGCTATTTAGTAATTTCAATTTAAAATCTGCACAAGTATTTATAATACAGAAGTTTTTACATTCATGGTATTACATATTCTCGTAAGAAAATTATTAAGACTTGGTAATACATATGTTAACTAAGTTGCAAGAGCATCATTTCATGTGATTGGTACATAAAAGTCTAAATCACATAATATTCATACATAATTTCAAACCAAATACTAAAAACGAATTAATCTTGCTTTCTTTAAATGACAAGAAAGCAAAAATAGTTAATATTAAACGTGAAAGTTGTAACTTAAACAAATTCTTAGGAGTAGAGTAAAATTCTAATTGGGTCAAATGACAGAAAAGCATAATAATCTAAGAAGGTAATTAATCATACTCTATGTATAAGATGATATGAAACTAATTCTGTCGAACACTTTACTTTCAAAAATTCAAATATTTTTCTCCAACTGCAGTACCCAGGTATCCAATATTATGATTACATAACGTAACATGCTGCGATGATGCTGACAGTATTTTTATACACATGAACAAGAAGCTTCTTTTCTACAGAATAAGCAATGAAATCTGCCCAGGCTACTTAGATTAGCTCCACTGTTTATTTTTGAAATTTTTCGTTGTCGATAAACAAATTATATAAAATATTCATTCAATACATAAACACGAAAAAGTATCACCAATGTACGAATAGAATAATGGTCCAATATGAAAATTTTTGTGTTGCTAGCTACAGGCAAATAGAATTGTACATGGTGTATTATATTGTCCCTTTAAATAGAATTCATAACGATAGATTTTTCAAAGGTATTTTCTCTTTGTTTAAATTAATTTCGAACAACATTTATCAAACAATGGTGTTGTAATTATTGGAAGTGTTAATGGTATTTTACTTATTTTTTTGTTAATGCTTTTTTTTATTACTGTTAAAACTTTGCTTTTTATTTATCTGCAAATTAATAGCTCATTACTTATGAACATGTATTAAATATTTTTCAGTATTTTTCTTGAATGTAAATTAATTATGTTAATAAATTATAAATAAATTCAATAGAATGAATTTAATTTCTTTAATCAGATGCTACAAATATCTATTTATTGTTTATAGGGTTACAGTATTTATGCACATGCAGACTTGATTAAATTAAGGACGAATTAAAAAAATAGTTATATAAGTGCATTTATTAATTACAAATTGGGTACTTATTTTGTATAATAATGAGAATTTAATTGTTTACATAATAACGCTATAAACTGAAATTGCTCATAATTCTCTCTACCACTATTTCGAAAAAAGCAATGTTCTGGCTAAGAAATGTTGCAAAGGTTAAAAAGTTGAATTCAATAGAAATTTATTACCGAATGCCAACCATCTCTGAGAATTTCAGGAATAGTACTTCTAACATATAATATATATATATATATATATATATATATATATATATATATATATATATCGATAGACACTGCTGTATTTTCAAATCGATGCTATAATATGAGCCATACACTATATATCTATATACCACGAAAAATTAATATTTGTAAAATTTGCCTAACCAATTAGTATCATGGTTGTTAAAGTGACTATGTAAAAATATCTACCAGCTCATTGTTATACACTTATCTGACTTATCTGAGAATACATGGTGAAATAAAAATTACATTTTTGACGCATCTATGACGATCTCGCTTTAAAAATCATGGCAATATATCGTTACATGTTAATGTTAGAGTAACTGTTCGAAAGCATTTCTGCTATAGTATACAACAAAATATTTGTATATGTAGAAATCATAAAAACGCAACATTTAACATTTAAGTTTTAAAGTTTATAATTAGTGAATAATTTTATGGGGGAAGACAGTGGCGCACGTTGTGAACGTAAAGTTAGTTAAGTTGTTTTCGGTTTTAATATATTGTTTGTAGTTAAATACATATAGGCCCGTAATACTTACATTACATACAGTTCATCGAATATTATTGACAATAGATTACTTGTGTACGTAAAATAAAATAAATTTATTAATATACGTCACAAAAGGAATTATTCTTTGTTTAGGTTTCATTGTTGCAAGTGACTACACTGAACCACGCTTAAAAACAAACTGCTTGCCAAGCGAGTTGCCATCATTAACGTTTGCTGGAATACATTACTTCTTCGCTGTCTTATAACGCTCACGCTTACTTATAATGCAGAATGTTAAGGACAGGAGTTTCTTTACTCAAGTCACTTCTATTCTCATGCTAACTAATCCTTTATAAGTTGCAAAGACATCTCTAGTTTTTATTGCTGTACATGTAAAAAAAAGTTATCCAAACTAAATAAAAATAAATTCAGGGACTTAATTATTTATATTACTTAGATATATTACTTCACACTACGCATGAAAGTAAAATTATTTTAAATAAAAATATTAGAGTATTTTTTAACTTTAACCAATAGATGTTTAATCATAGTATTTTTTTTATAATTTTTGTACTGAGTTAGTAAGTTATATAAATTTTCGTATTAATGTACAGACTAGATAGAATACACATGTGCGTGTGCGTGTATTCTGAGATATATATATATATATATATATATATATATATATATATATATATATCTTAGCGAGAGTTCTGTGATAAAAAGTTAGTGCTTTTTCCAAACTATGCTATTTTTGGCATATTTGTGTCGTTTGAGTTTTTTCACCAAATGTTGGGTATGACCTATATATATTTTGTTAACTAAGAATCTCTTCTTCATCTTCTTCGAATTTTAAATAAATAATTATAATAAATTATATTTTTAACCTCTGAAGAAGATAAAGAAGAGTTCAGTGAAACGTCAGGACACTAAAATTAGTCGTCAGGACTGTCCTTCAACTTGATATATCATCAGGAAGAACACATATATATCATATCACGGTGTGCACGTTTAAATATATATATATATATATATATATATATATATATATATATATATATATATGTATGTATGTATGCGTGTATGTAATTTATCTAGTACGTACATTAATTCGAGAATATCAACAGAAATTTTCAAGAATGTAACGTTTGAACGGATAATTGGAAGTAATCCAAACCAGTGGTTCTTGTCAAATCTTTAGTTACTGACTTTGAAAAATAAAAGAACAAAAAGAATAAAGAAAAACGCTCAAATGACAATTTATACAACTGGTGTTGGCAACCAAACCATGATTTTTACAGCCCAAACTTGACTCAGAATGATTAACTTCTGTGTAGTAATCTAAAAAAAGAACAACAGGAAAATATCTGCGAATCTTTTTTTAAGAGTGTAGAAATTATTTACATGCCACTTATATTGTATAATTACTTAAGAAAAGGAATAAGCAATGTACCATAAACTGTTTAGCTCAATACATTTACGCTGGATTATTTTTAAGATTTTTTTATATTATTTACAGTGAAAATCCATGTAACGTGTGTGTGTGTGTGTATGTGTGCACACCTATAAAATAATAATTTTTTTGCGTACATCCAGCAATACCAACTTGGTCTTCAGAAGGTAAATTGAATGTTTGTTCCACATCGACTGACAAACCATTCGATATTGTACGATTATGAATTTCAATGACATTAGAAAAGTATAAAGAGGCAAAAACTTCTTAAAAACCATCCATAAACCAAGTATTAAGTACTGATCGACTCATCTGATGAAGAAATTGGAGTCAAAAATCAAAGCAATGCTCATTGTTTTTTTATGATTTTAAAGTGATAGTTTAAAAAAGTTACACAACGGCTAATGTTGGGTATTATCATGGTGTATTGAAGCGCTTGATAGGTCTTATTCATCCTATTCGTCGTGAATATTGAGACCTAGGCGATGCTTGCACGATTATGTATTTTGGCATTGTTTGTTGTCACTGATTTTTGTTCAAAATCCATTTTTTTTTTGTTTTCACATCGGCCGTATTCACTTAATTTGGCTTCGTGCGAACTGCATTTGGCAATGATATGTCTTTATAGGCAGTATTAATAAAATTTAAAAGAAGTTATCAATTTACAAGTAAAATATAATAATAGTTTTCCATGTTCTTACAAATTGCTTTGCGAACACATCTCCATTTTCATTTCCAGAAAGTACCTAATAAAAAGAAAGTATAAAATTTAAACTTATTCAATCCTATTCCAAAAAATCCAAATGGAAAAAATTGTAAATTATATGAATTGAAAATGAAAGTCAACAAAATTCTTTCGATTTAATTTAATTTTCTATTGTTAATAGTTATTGAGATATTATTTGCGAACAGCAACAGGAATTGATATGCTTAATACGAACCAAATTGAAAATTTAAATTTTGAATTTGAAATTATCACTTCTTGCAAGAAATTGATTGGTTCAAAGGAATTTAATAAATAAATTATTTCCATGATACTGTCGGATAGCTAGCAGAAGGTCGTCCTAATATATACATACCGTGTATACATATGTACTTACATAGGCCAATTAGAACCTTATAAATTTGAATCGTTATTATTTTAGGCAAGTTGTATTGTGTCTTATGTTACTTTGGAACTTGTTTAACAGCATATGTAAGTAGATATTAGCATGAGTATATTTAGATGAGAAAACTATAAAGGTGCACGAATATGAAATATAATTATGCAACATAACTGACTTCTTTTTTTTCAGGTTTGGAACTGTGTATATCAAATACGAACCCACGAAAGCAAAAAAAAGGAGGGCTAAGATTCGAACATGGTTGTGCAAAAATTGCGGTGAAGAATTTCCCACGAGAAAAAGTATGGTCGACCACCGAAGAAATACTCATGCATTTCCATTGGAGTTATTAGAATATAAATACACTTACAATAATATAGACGACATATACACCTGCAAAACTTGCGACACCGAAATGAAAACTAAAGAAGAAATGGAAAAACACATGCTGGATCATGAAGATAAGTTTGTTTGCAATGAATGTCAGGAGGTTTTTTATTCCGCCTACAAATTTTCCATTCATATTAGGAAACATACTAATGAAGAAATTTATAAATGTCCTCTGTGTGAATATAGTACTGTAAGGCGAACTTCAATATCAATCCATATAAATAGAATACATTTGAAAAAATTTCTTTATCATTGTCAGTTTTGCGCGAAGGGCTTCCAAGATATTGTAACGTTTAAAGAACATGAAAACATCCACATGGGAGCAGATCCATTAGCTTGTGTTGTTTGCGAAAAGCAATTTTCGTTCAGCAGAAATTTGGTATTGCACCAAGTTAGAAATCATAAAGTAACAATACTTGGTGTACCAGTGAAAAGTCACTTAAAGCAGTGTAAGATTTGTAAAAGGACATATTCGAAAGTAGAAACTTTAGAGCGGCATATGAAAACTCACGACAAAAGCATTCCTAAAGAGAAAACACACTTGTGTGATACATGCGGCAAAGGTTTTGCTAGAAAGGATAAGCTAATTCTTCATTATAGAATTCATACAGGTTATAAACCATATAAATGCAGCTACTGTGAGAAATGTTTTACCAAAAAAGATTACTTAGTAATGCATGAACGCATACACAGTGGCGAAAAACCATATTGTTGTATGTATTGTGGTAAATGTTTTAATCAAGATGCATCTTTAAGGATTCATGTCCGAAGCCATACTGGTGAACGCCCATATGTCTGCCAAATATGTAATAACGGATTTGTTTCTAGGGCTGCTTTGAAACTTCATCTTAATAATTGTAATAAATATTGAAATTTAAAACGTTTAAATTGTTAATAATTTCTTTTTCTTTTAATACAAATAAATATTGGTATAGTTTTCAATCGAAACTGTCACTTATTAATTATGTAGTAAAGACAATAAAATAGTTATTTTACCGCTTTTTTTGAGTTCTATGTAATGTTAAAAGTATATATTATATATGTACATTAAAGCTGACGTCCAACCCGATGTGTACACTGATGCTTCTATTGACTGCTAGTAGCAAGGGCAATTAATTCAATTCTTATGTTGATTATAGTGGAATCCTGAATTCGACATCTATTAAGCTTGTGGTATATTCAAAAATAACTAGTATAATAACAAAGGTAGAAAAGTTACATATACCGAATTTCACCGTTGTAAATGTATCGTTTCAGTGCCTTTTTGGAGGTCTAGATTTATGTGCGAGCAACGACAATATGCCGCACTTTTGTGATTCATTAACATAGAGTTAAGATGCATGTGTTATGCAAGTCAGTTAGTTCTCAAGTAGTTAACATCGATCAAAGTTTTACAAATTTGTTGTACTAATAATAGTTAGAATATTTAATTTTTATTGTAAAATTTTTAATACAGTAATGTAGTTCTACAACATCTATTAAACGAATATAACCGACACTACGCCGAAACTACATTCAGGTAGAATTGTTTATGTACATATTTGATGGGACGTGTTCCGTTCGGGTTTTCTATACATGTATGTTTAGTTATTTACGTAGGGTAAATTTATTGTCCATACTCTTTGTAGACGTTTTATGAATTAATAAATAGAAATTAAATGCATTGGCGGACGTATGTCGAATATTGGCCAAAGTAAAAATCGTCTTTTAACAGCATATTTATGTTTTAATTTAAAATGTCTGCTGTTTTGTTCTACGTTTCTTCTTTTTAGCCACTGTTACTATATCGAATATAAACTGTTAATGTACATATATCAATTTCCTTTTAAAAACGCCTTTACATATTTTCGAAAGTACACTATTTTCAAATGATAACGACATCGATTTGGTTACCTTTTGTAGGTATAGTTATAACACTTTTTTTTACGAGTCGCTACTAAATAGAATTAGCATGTCATTAAAGTATTATATTGATAAAAAGATGATTTACGAAAAAAATTATTATATTTATATACAGCCTAATGAAACAAGATAAATGCCAATTTAAAACATACTTAATAAAGATTCATAGTAAATAAATATTTTTTATTAAATTATTCTACATTCTTTTCGTTTAACATATTTCACATAAAATTTGGAAAATTCTCTTTAATTTTAAACTAGCACTAAAATTCAACATGGTATATTCGAAATGAGAAACACTGCAGAATTTAAAATTATTTTTCTCTCAATTATTACTTACAAAGAACGTGTTTCATTTATGTTTATATATTGTATTTAGTAAGTAACCAATCTAGAATTTATAAACGAAATTCTGTATTGGTTACTTACTACTACTTATATTCATTGTTCCAATTCGTCTTCTTGTCACTTTAATTGCAGATCCTGAAAAAATTGATAGTATGATCAACAAAACATTAATAAATACGAGCGTGACAAAATTCAATAAAAAATTTTATTACTAGTGGAGTTGTATATTTTTGTATTTTTGTGTAACAGTATCTATTTTTAACTGGTTTTTAGAGATTGAAAATGCATTAATTGCAGAAGTTCCAAATGTAGATATATGTATTAGTAAAAGGCAATCTAATTCAAATAATTTCATGTACATGTATGATATTGATGAGATTAGAGTTTATTCAAAAGTGACGTTGTAATCAACTTATCATTATTTCTAATTAATCATATATTGTATATTGCCTTAGTATTATATCCATAAAATGTATCGCTAACTATCCATCTGCTCCCAGATTTTTTAAAAGGTCATTTATTCGTTAAATTAGAAAATTCTTGTGTGTGAGCCATATATATTTATATACTTAATAAACAGAAAGGTAAGTCTCGTACATAAAAGTAGTAAATATTTAAACAACTAAACGAGGCACATATTCTGCTACTCAATTTTCCTTTTCACAAACTTAAACCATTCCTCTCGAAGAATGCGATTGCATTGCAATTGATTCTAAACTATGTCAGAACAGTTTTTTCTATCAGCATAAAACAATATTGTGTAATTGCAAAAATATCTTGTAGTATCGTATACAGATTATAATTTATTTTAATAAGTTGATGGAAGCGACAATTCGTATGATGTCATTTATTGTATTTAAAGAGAGAGTGCATATAGCTTACGTTTTCATAATATTGTTAATGAATAATGGAATCGTTTAACAATTTCGATTGTAGTAAAAAAACAATGCACGTTTAGAAAGTACAATGTAGAGGTAATTCGAAAATTTAAACTGTATCAAGATCTTCTATTAAACTGCTTACTGAAGACTCTAATAGCAGATCTTGAAGAAAAAGTTCAAATGAATCCTCAAATTTTAATCAGTATACCAGAAAAGTTTTTTAAAATTATATTTGTTAAATTAGGCAAGCCACATACGTAAATGTATGCAAAGCTGGATGTGAGATTTAGTTTGACACAAAACAGTTTAGCTAGAAAACTTCCACTTCATTAGAAGCTAGTAAAAATAATTTAAATATAGTAAATTAAACAACCTTTGTAACAGAGTTATTGGAATATTGCAAGATCTCTGGAGATAGGTTATTGGTAATTGAATGAATTATTTTACTTATTAATTAGATCTCATTTATATTTACAAAATCGTATTATATTGACAAAATAGGTATTTTCCAGAACTCGAAAATCAAAGTACATTTCAAATCCTAAAAGTTTATTGATATTTTAGAAAGATTTATTAAGCCTCGCAAAACAGGGTTACAAATGTTTCTTCTAACGTCTTGTAAAATGTTCATTTTAGTCACAGAAATTAAATATTTTTAAGGTGACAGAATAAATACTTGTTGTACCTAATATATAAAGTTTAAGCATAATTTAAATATTGACTTTGCTTTTTAAGTTAACAAGAAAAAATTTCATAAATTTTTCATAGCCTACAATTATTAAATTTTGCACTCGCTTAAACACTACAAAATATTTTGTATGTTTATAAAATAGCCAAGCGTAGCTTTTATCAAAAAAATTTTTTATTTTTATGTGGTAGTCCGAAATTTTTCGATGAATTATTGTGAAACATTAATGTTCAGTAATCACTACTTCTCATAAAATTCTTATTAAAACAAAACCATAAACTGAATGGTAGATCTACGATTACAAGTTATTTATACAAATACCTGTCTATAGAATGTTTTTTTTTATATTTCAATTATGTAAAATACAAAACAACGTTGAGAAATTTTTAACCGTGTTTGTTAAACATAATAATTCCAAGATTTTTGCGGTATATTGAAAAAAAATCCACTAATTTACTGTATTGTTTGAGAGATATTTCTATTTTTTATTTAAATTTTTAGTGAAAATATATTTTCCTTGGTTGTAATCTTTTCCCAATATATTTTATATTTACATTCTTTATATAAATTATTGTTAAATATGTAGCATTCTTATAGTGAAATTAGCTTCAGTCTTTAAAAAAAATTCACAAAGTATCTTTACTTATTTCACTGTATAAAGCAGGTATGGGTAACCTTTGACATGTTGTGGGCCAAACCTTAATGTGCAAATACGTTCGCGGGCCGCGTTTAAAAGTAGTGTTCATAATTTTTAGCGATAGATATCAGACATGAAATAATAATATGTTATTATAATACAATTTATTAAAATAACAAAATGAAATGAAAAAAATAGGTACAACATTATAATTAAATCGTTAAATTTGGAATTGTTACAAACTACGAAAGTTAAATAGCGACACTGAAATCAATGAGACACTTGAGCCTGAATTTTGGAAAGTAATCCATCGATCTTTGGATTCCACTGATACAAAGACGTAAACAATTTTCCAAATTATCGTCAGTCAACCTTGTACGATATTTTGATTTATTAACTTTCATCATTGAAAAGAACTGTTGGCATTTATAAGTACTGACAAATGCACAAATCAATCTTCTTGCGAATTATCTAAGCTGCGGAAAATGGTCTTCTTCGAGATATTTTTTGTAAAAATCGCACAACTCCACGTCTTCATATTTAGATTTTAGGAGTGAGTTTTCTTGAATCTCAATCAACTCCATTTGCAAGTGTATTGAAGCAATTTGTACATTACTTTTTATTGGAGTAGCAAATAAATGGAAACAAGTCTTCCATGTTTTTGAAATCGCTAAATCTGTTCGAAAATTGCTCCAACAGTAACTCGAGTTCTTCATCATATTGTGCATAAGCAATATTTTCATACGCAGAGAGCGTGGTGAAATGGTAACTGTTACCAGACAGCATCTGTACCTCCCATAAGCTGATTTTGTTCTGAAACGCTTTCAAATGGCTCTACAGATCAATTACTAACTGTGCTTGTTTTTGAAGTTTCAAATTTAAATCATTCAAATAGCCTATAAGGTCGACCAGAAATGCTAAGTCACATATCAATTTTGGGTTACTCAATTCAGATAGTGGTTTATCTTTTATTTGCATAAAGTCTGCTATCTCATTTCTAAGCTCGTAAATCCGCTTCAGCATTTTCTCTTTGCTTAGCCATCTGACTTCACAATAATATATTACGTCGTCATACTTGGCTGATATTTCGTCCAAAAACACATTGAACTGACGATGGTTAAGCCCTCCGGATCGAATAAAATTGATGGTTTTCACTACCTCATTCATAACATTCTGGAGTCGAATGGACTTTTTGCACATTTAATTCTGTTGCTTTTTCATTCAAAATTCCGATGAAATCTTTACGTAAGCCGACCATAGAAGGTGCACCATCTGTGCATATTCCAAAAAATTTCGAAAAGTGACTCACCTCAAACTAAACGAATTAGAAGTCGGTGCAGCATGCGTCCTAGAAAAAAAGATATAAAAATATCAACATTTTGTTCTACTTGCGTTCCATTTGTCTGCAAAAGACATTTAGTCAATATATGTCATTTATGTTTATTAAATGGATCAACATAATATACATATACATACACATACATATTTTTTTATAGAAAAACAAAGTGTACTTCATAAAATAGGATGTCAAAATATACCATACATGAAGAAAGGAACCAAAGCTCGATGCAAAAATTGTGACGTAAAAGCAACAAGTTATTGCTGTATATGTTTAATGCCAATGTGTACTAGACATTTGATGATTATATGTAAAATATGTATAATCTATTGTAACATCACTCAAACAGAATTCTGTTTATTAATTAGAATATACCGATTAATTGAAATGTGACAATTATAAATGTTTATAATAATGTGCGAATCAAATGCTTTTATCTGATTCTAGCAATTACAAAGAAAGTGGACAACTAGAAAGGAGTACACATTATTAATAATTAATTTTACGGGTCGTTCTGTTACTTATTTGTTATAATTTTAACCAATTTAATTTCACAGTAATATAAGTAAATTTAAATAAATTTTTAAGGCGAACAAAAAACTCCGTTTCTATACTATCTGCTTCTGGGTTTCCGGGCTGGAACCGCGTCACTAGTATATCTGCCGACGTTTCGTACCCATTTGTATGGGACATCTTCAGGGCTGAACTACTGCACTGTCCCATACAAATGGGTACGAAACGTCGGCAGATATACTAGTGACGCGGTTCCAGCCCGGAAACCCAAAAGCAGATAGCATGGACCACGACCGCGGAAGTCTACGTACCAAATTATCCGTTTCTATAGTTAATATGACAAGATATTAAAGTTTGTACAACGTATACATTTCGTATATACATACAACACGTCGTCTATTGATTTGACACACGTCATCAATCTCTATCCATTTGAAGCAAGTCTATATTTCTGATCAAACTAAGTACAGTATAATCAATATATATATATATATAAAAGTATACGCTGAATTTGACAAATGTGTACTATATAGTACTTCCTATCGTACGAACAGAGGGATCTTATACATGCAGTTCTTTGCTTAACAAGTATACTTAGTTTGCGTCTTGGCTTTCAACGGTATGGATCGTGTGCGGAATTAATTGTTTCGTACGGGTATTTATTGCCGTAGTTCCCCAGGTGCAACACTGCTTAATTTATCTGCTGATGATGACAACTTAGTTGTCGAAATACGTATACAGAATTACGAAAATTGATATGGAAAGGGGTTATATATCAACCTTAGTGATCAAATTAATCAACCAAAGGCTCCATCAAAATCATCGATACTTAGTTTGATCAAGAAGTGTAGGCTTGGTTCAAATGTGTAGAAATTGATGACCTGTATCGAAATCTTTTAATAAACGAAGTGTATGTACGTATGTTAATTTCGTATAAAATATTGTACAAGCTATAATTAATATCTTGTTAAAGTAACTATAGAAAAGGAATACTTAATTTTGTTAACTTTGAAAGTCTATATATATTTATGATTTCTATTAGTCTTAACCACCAATTTCCTAGTGTTACGGTCCATAAACGCTTTAACCTCTCCTTATTGTTTCTAAACTAGTTTTTCAACATTCCTGCGCTAGTCACTATCTTTTTCCATACTTCGTGATCTTCCATTTTTCTTTCTACTCAATCATATCCATAGCACTTAAGTTATAATAACTTTTGCTTGCCCCTTGAGACAGCATACGTTCCTCATAACTCTGCCAAGCTCTTTATCTTTTTCTATTCTTTTTTAATATACATTGTTAGAGTATTCTAATTTCTGGTCATATAACATGATTCAGATGCGTAAGTCACAACTGGTTTCATAATCGTTTCGTATACACTTTTCATTTTATTTTTCAGTGATATCGTTTTTCATTTTAGTATCTGCCTCAACTCTAATAGTTAGTTACTAGTCTTGCTCTTATCTCGTTACCTAGATTTTTTTTTAATCTCTAGTTCTTTCATAACTTTCGGTTTGTTTTAAGACACTATCATAACTGTCCTCTGAATATTCATATATCTTCTGCAAATCTGTTTATAATATTAATATCATTGGCATATTCTAAGATCTAGAATCGTTTAATAAAAATTGGATTTGAATAGCAATTTTCGAATTATTTCTTCCAAAGAAAAGTTAAATATCGGGTCTTCTTGGCATTGGTCTTACGAATTAGTATAAATTCTTTCGTCTCTTTTCGATGTTAGTACTAAAATAGGATAATCACATTAATGCAATGCTTAAGATGTGTTTCTTGATTATGATTTATGTCTACTGATTTATATTTTGGGGAGCAAATACGACCTATTTACAAACAGTTGTATTACATCGTATATGTTACATACATATATTATAATTGTAATAATATATATATATATATATATATATATATATATATATATATATATATATATATATAGACAATAAAATTCGTCGGGTATTCGGTCAACTGTTAAGAAAATGAAAAAATGAAAAACCAATCTTTTGTTTTATCCTCTATATTTCGCTATAAATTTATAGCTTCCTCAGGAGTTAAAAACTAGATTAATTTAAAAAATTTCTTAAAAATCATCAAAATGTGGTTTGTCGTACTAAATACTAATAAATAAAACTATAATAATAAAAAATGATTTTTATTTGGTGAACATGCTCTGACCTTTACCTACCACTGACGCTAATACAATAGTTTATAGTTTTATTTATTAGTATTTAGTATGACAAACCACATTTTAATGATTTTTAAAAAATTTTTAAATTAATCTAGTTTTTAACTCCTGAGGAAGCTATAAATTTATAGCGAAATATAGAGGATAAAACAAAAGATTGGTTTTTCATTTGTCATTTTCTTAACAGTTGGCCGAATGCCCGACGAATTTTATTGATTTGGATTATCTTATAACGGTCGACCAAAACACTTTTAACTATATACATATATATATATATATATATATATATTATATATATATAATTCCATAAACGTTAAATATCAGTAGTATTTTTATATTATCGAGGACTTCTTGAATCCATTTTAGTAAAAATTAATTAATTAACGTCTTCATTTCTTTAATAAAGTGATAAAGTTCATCGATACAGCTACTTCTCTTATTTTTTTAATTCTATATATTCCTGATCTTCGATGCAATTTGCATCATACTAAACATTCACATTTTAAATTTTGCAGTAAGCCATATTCTCAAAATACTGAAAACCCTTTTATTTTTGAATGATTTTCTGTGATATGTTTTAATGAGATTTAAATACATATGTACGTGCAATTTCTAGTAGTAATTAATTTGCTCTCTAGTTTCTTTCTATAAATGTTTTTTTTTAGTTCATCTTACTTTCTTACAGTCTCACACGTCATAGTTCAAAATTGGTAGTCTTCTAATTTATTCCAATATTATTATAATCTTCATTTTAAAAAATCTTATTCCATAAAATCTACATTACATCACAAATTAGTTTGACTTCTTCAACTTTTATTTTCGAAATTTCCATTTTTTATATCATAATCCGATATTGTTATTCCTATTTGAAACACAGATTATATCCTAAAATTTCGAAATTTTCTTCTATAAGCATAAGAATAAAGAAGTATATATGCATATACACTACCATCCATAAGTTTAATCGCACTACAGATAATTTTATTTGCGCAATGATATTAAAGAGACTATTTATTTTATTTTCATGGCACATTTATTTATATAATACTAAATTAACATACAATTCAAGCAATTGACATTATTAATCTAAGTAATATTATAATAAGTTGGCTTAAATTTTACTTTCGTCAAAGTAACCCCCCCCCCCCCCCCGAACTGCGATCACGGCTGCACAAACACGTGACATTCGTTCAACTAGTCGGTCGAGATATTCCTCATCGATAGAGTTCCATGCATTTCGCAATTTACCCCAAAGATCTGTCTTGCTAGTAGAGGGTATTTTACGCACTTTACGATCTAAACAGTCCCATAACTGCTCTATCGGATTACAGTCCGAACTTTGGGGTGGCCATATCATTAACGTAAGGATTCCTCTTTCAGTTTAGTCGGCGAAAAACCTTTTTCCAATCGTTGCTGTATGTTTGGGGGCGTTTTCTTGCTGATAAACAAACCCCGGACCCATTGGCTCTATCGCTGACGGAAGAGCATGCTCTTGCAATATACCCAAATATACTTCTTTTGTCATTCTTTCTGTGATTTGCACCAATTTTCCGATGTGCCCACCTCCAAATCAACCCCAAACCTTCACATTTCCATCACCATGTTTCACTGTCTTAACCATACATTCATCTAACATTCTCTCCCCGACACGACGACGAACAAAAGTACGGCGTTTATTTCCAAAAATTTCAAATTTGGATTCATCTGTCAGTCTGTACGATTTGTTTCCATTCTTCGACAGTCCAGTACCTGTGTGTTATCGTCCAGGCCAATCTTTTTTGTTTATGTTGTACAGATAGACGTGTTTTTTTTACTACTACTCGACCTCTAAGTCCAGCTTCAACTAAACGACGTTTGGTTGTTGTTACGCTAACCGTGGCTTCGTGGTGTACGTTATATTGTGCTGCTATTTCCGGGGCCGTAGGGCGACGATTGCGCAAGGACATTAATTTCAGATATTCATCTTCTCTTTTAGTAGTTATCCTTGGCCGTCCACTGCGTTTTCGGTCCCCAAGTTGGTCAGTTTCTGCTATTCTCTTTATAGTTTGACGAACACAATACTTGGAAACTTTTAGTTTTCGGGCGATTGCTCTATTAGAAAGCTTTGTTTCGTGCAAAGCAATAATTCTTGCCCTTTGTTCAAGAGTTAGTTGCTTTCTCCTTGCCATGTTTTAAACACAATTAAAAAAATATGCTCACTCGATAGCACTTGCTGACACTTCATTAACAAAGTGAATACTGAATATTCACTGTGTAATAGACATAAAATATACCCTTACTATTACGTTCACGTAATAAACCGTACAAATATACATATTCAAAACCAGTGTTTAGTTTCTCCCTATTAGAATAAAATCCAGTTCATCTACTCATAGTATTGTTCTGTATAAAACATTAAAAATTGAGTAAATCTCATTGATTTATTTTTACATTTATTATTATCTATAAATAAATCATGCTAATTAAATTAACAATCAACGTATTGGATTCCAATAAAGGTGAAGAAAATTCACAATATATGTGTAGAATAACTAAGAAACACGTTTCCATTGAATTAGGATTATACGTTTATAGGTATTAAAAATGTCCGTAGGTGTTAGCCTGCTGTCTTGCAGTAATTTTATATGAGAATAGTAAACCATGTGGTTTATCGCAAAAAGAAAACACATGTTTTGTTAAGTGTTTGTTCTGGACTGTTTACTTTTTGCTTCATAGGTTAAAACTTTAAGTAAATATTTAAACGAATTTACTAATTTAGTATCTGTCTTTTTCATAATTTCTAATTTTATGTTAAAACACCAAGAAATTTTTACTGCCCAATTTTTTAGTCTTAAAGGAGAATACAAATACAGATGTGTTCATTTATCATTGTTGAACTAAATAAGATAGAAGTACTTGCAAATCCACAAGACAAAAGATGCATTTTCTGGATTTCCGGTAAAGAGTGTTTTAAAATAATTATCTTTGTATTACACGTATTTCTTTAACAAATAAATTTTTTATAGTCGCAAATGTTAGTTTAATATTTATTATATCTTTAATATCTACTAGTATTGCCACACAATTGTTCATATCCTTGTAAAATACATATTTGTAAATTGAAATAAATTAATATATATACATTTTAGGGCACTGAAATATAGAAAATATGAAGAAAATGATTATGAATATAAATTGAAAACAGGCTCCAAAAAGAAGAGAAAAAGCACTGCAAAAGAACGTATATGGTCTTGCAAAAATTGCGATGAAAAATTTGACAGTCGGAAAGCTATGGTCGATCACAGAACTGAAATTCATATTCATCCATATGAAACAATGCAACAAAAATATACACATAACAAAAGTGAAGGAGTATATGTTTGTAAAAATTGTGATTTTGAGACATCAAAGAAAAAGGCAATGGAAGATCATATATTAAATCATGAACAGAAATTTGAATGCCTACATTGCCAAGAATGTTTCTACTCAGCCTACAAGTTTTCTGTACATGCCAGAAAACACATAGACGAAGAATTATATAAATGCCCAATATGTAGTTACAGTACAATACGAAGAACTTCTATGTTAATACATATAAATACCATACATTTACAAAAATATCTGTATTATTGCCAGTTTTGTGGTAAAGGTTTTCACGACGCTGTAACTTTTAAAGAACATGAAAATATACACTTAGGTGCTAAACCTCTAGTATGCGTCGTATGCCAAAAACAATTTTCTTACACAAGAAATTTGATTCTTCATCAAACTAGATACCACAGAGTTACAATATTGGGCGTTCAATTAAAAAATCAGTGCCCTATCTGCAAAAAAATATTTTCAAGACCAAATACATTAGAATGTCATATAAAAATACACGACAAAAGTAAACCGAAACCGAAAGTTTACCTTTGCGATACTTGTGGCAAAGGATTTGCACAGAAAAACAAATTAACAACTCATTATAGAGTACATACGGGGGACAAACCTTATAAATGTAGTTACTGCGAGAAATGTTTTACAAAAAAGGATTATCTTACAATGCATGAACGCATTCACAGTGGAGAGAAACCTTATTGTTGCGTTCATTGTGGAAAGCGCTTCAATCAAGATGCTTCATTAAGAATACACGTCCGTGGTCATACCGGCGAGCGACCATATATTTGCCAATTATGCAATAATGGATATATCTCAAGAGCTGCTTTAAAAATTCACTTTAATAATTGTAAAGGTCAGTAATGTAGTGATGTTTATTTAATTTCATTGTAGCCAATTCCAATAAAAAGGTTTCCTTACTTGTGTTGTTTTCTCTTTTTGGAAAATAATAATGATATTTGACAATTTATGTTAATGTAGCACATGTAATAAATTTTCGAAATACGATTTTAATAAAATTTTGCACATATCTTGACTTCTTTGAATATGAAAACACCACTTAAATTCTACTTTTGTAAAAAATGGAAAATATTAAATCTAATTTATTTACGACTGTCTAATTATACCTTGACGCAATGAAAAAACATCTTTAAATAAGAACAATTCTTGGTTTTTAAACCAAATTTTCAAGCATGTAACAATACAACGACCTAAAATAGAACGTTCAAAGATATCTGCTTTTTTAAATTAATATTTTCATTTATTTTTAATAATTTCGATCATTTTCGAATTTAATACAACACAAAAATGAACATTATTCAAACATAATGCTTGCTTTGAACAATACCAGCGAATATCTCTAAACATGAAATACACCTTTTAAATTGAACTTTACAAATATACTGCTTTGTCAGACAAGAGCAAATTTATTAGATTTTTTCCATGGCGGACTTACCAGTTAGTTTTTTTTCCTATTTAGTCCGAAATAGAGCATTTTGAGATGAGTACAAGAACTTAATAATAATAATATTTATTGATCGTGCTAGCCACTCATCTACGTGGATGTAAGACATTAACTGCAATGTAAATGTATGTAGAATATTGCAAAAGTGTAATAAATGCTATCAAAATATATAAAAACGCTATTTTTTCTGACAAATAATCGCCAGAAAACAATTCTTTTAGTGTATAATAATATTGATCATATTTTAGATACTAAATTTTAAGAGGTTGTTAAGGTTCTAAGTTTGAAAATTACTGTTTTTCACAGTATCTGAAACTATTATGTATACAAGCGTCTAAGTATAAAGAATTTCTGATAAATCTAGTTCTATTATTATGACTGTGCAAGTCATTAGCAACATTAAATGTTTTTATTGAGAAATATGTATTGTATGTAGTATACATATATAAGTAAATAAAGCACGTCGAAAGTAAACATAGTGAGGATTTTTTGCATTAGGTACGACACGTTAAGGTTTGTTTTTATGGCATTGGTGCTTTCTGCGCTTACTATTTCATCATGAAACGTTAGACGCTTTAACAACGTTTACAAATTAGTCAGATTATTTATTAAAATTCATATTCAGTCATGGCTACCAATTTTCGGTCGTTATAATCGGCCAAGTGAAAGAACAATTGAAAGTTTTGTGCAAAAATTCGAATCGACATATTCATTTTATAATGTTTCTGTGCCAGTAAAACAAAGAAGTGCAAGGAGAGTATTGCAGTTGTAAGTCAGAGTGTTCGCGAAAATCCAAATGTGAAAAGATTTTATCGACATCAGGCACTGAGCATTTCTAACCCTAGTTTGTGGCGAAATTTGCCAAAAGCTTGGTCCACGTGCTTACAAGATTGCTTTAATTGAAAAACCCAACGAAAGGATCATTTCTCAGACTCAGTAATTGCACTTTAGAAAAACTTGGAAATTATTCTGAATTTCATAAGAAAATCATCTTTAGCGATGAAGCTTCGCTTCTAGCTTAATAGTTTTGTAAGTAAGCAAAACTTCTGTATCTAAGTTTTGCTTATTCACAAGACTCAACTCCCAAGTAATGCATGAAGAAGCATTTCATCCACTTAGTCTGACTGTCGGGTGTGCATTTCATGTTGGAGGAATCGTTGAACTTTTTCAACGATGTTGGTAACTTCATTATTATGAATGGAACTCGCTATCGCTCAATGTTGACTGGATTCTTTCGGTCCGAATTGGATTCTTTTAACTTAGATGGCAAGTGATTTCAGCAAGACAATAATACTTGCCAAACTACCAATCAAAAGTTTGGTGTATCGATTATTTCCGGAAATGAAAATTATCACCCACACTCATGCGATTTAACACCCCAAACCTTTTTCTGTGGAGTTATGTTAAGTTGTTAGTTTACATTAAGAAACCAGCAACATTACATGACTCGCGGACAACATGAATGTATCATTGCTGATACTCGACCCTATTTATGTGAAGAAATCATGGAAAATTGTATTCAACACATTCATTTCTGCCAGCGCTTCCATGGAGGATACTCGAATGACCTTATGTTCCAGAAATGGTATTAATTGTATTTTACATAGAACTAAAAATGGTCATGCATTTCTCGCGATATTTGTGCTTTATTTTACAAACAAAATGGGTCGCTGTAATGGGTCCTGTATTTTTCTTTGAATAATAGAACCCTCTCACATTCGACAGATTGCGACCGTACAATTATAATTTAATATCGAATAGACAAGAGAATAATAAGCGGTTAGAGCAAACTTTCTGTCCGAAAAGTTACTAACTTTAATGAAATACTAACAATAAAAAATAAATACAGTATCTAACAATTAAAGTACATGTTAAATGTAACCGATTAGTATTTAAAAACTGACTTTATGTGGAGTTAACAATGATAAAAGTAATTAATACCAAAATAAAAATATGTATGTACGTTTAATACGTAATAATCTAGATTAAGTGAAAATGTGAAACGATGTTCAATAATTATTAACAAGTGAAATAATAACAAACTTCGACAAATTGTTCGAAACCAAGTTTTGTTTGCAATATAACGTTAAATAATAACAATTTTCTTACAAATACTATACAATCGATCGATACACGCCGCCTTTTTTCAATTTAAAGTTTGAACAAACGAATCAACTAATGACAAATATTTGTTACCGGTGCAGTTATAAAATAATAGTTTATTTAAGAAAACATCCAGACCCCGATGAGGCTCTTCAATATTTCCAAAAAATTTGCTCTATCTTTCCCGATGTCATTACCGCTGGCATAGAGGAGTTGTAAGAGCATTAGACTTCGAAACGGCGCGATTTTTAAATTATTTCTTATCTCGTTGATATCCTTCAGTATTGAGTAAGACTAAGCACTATTTCCCCTTTTACAACGAGGAGGGTTTAGTAACAAAGCCATGAAACATTTTCCATACACTAAAATACAACACTCACGCTCTCTTGATCGTGACAAGCCGAAAAGTGTTTCGACCCATTTGCGCGCCCACCAAAAACAATTCCTAAATACTGGAAATCCAGATCAATGGAAAGTAGCTTATGTTTTTTCTTCGATATAAAAACCTGTAGATAAGTCAGAGTTTAAAATTATCATTCAGTAATTTTATTATGCGTTGCCATATGTAGTATCATTAACCTTCACAAATACGTTTTAGTTATTGGACAGAATCTACAAATTTTACACTTCGGAATAATTTTTGGGTGGATTCTGTTTACTTAGATTGCTAATGCTTTTGATTATGTCCGTAATTCCATTTTATTACAAAAATTGTAAATGTGTAGGATTGGTGGAATATTATTTTCATCAACTGCAAGTCATTTACGCATGATAATTTAAATAATAGATGTAACATCATAGTATTAAATTCTACAGCAGTTACTAAAATGTCTTAGAGCAATCGTTCAATTTTTCTCATATCCTTTTCTATATTATTTAATATTTGGAATTTACGAACTTAAAACGTCTATTCAAAATGATAGTAAAAATAGTGAAGCAAATAACATAATGTACTTAAACCCTTCAAGTATAACATTATCTTTTTCGAAAAGAATCAGTCAAAATGATTACCTTTTCCAGTAAAACGAGTGCATCCAGTGAAAGAAATAACATTCAATTTACTACCTACATGATGATTAGAAGCATGATACTATCAGATATTAAAAGAATTCATAGTGATTCTTCTAATTTTTTTCCATCATTAACTTATTTAACATCCTGATTAGATCAATCGTCGAATATTATTGCATAGCTTAACCTCCATATATTGCAAGGAATATTAGCAGGATTGAATCTGTACAGAGGGAAATTGTCAATTTTATTTTATTCAAATAAATTTTACCAAATTTATTTTATTTATCGAAATCGTTTAAAGCTTACAGAAAGAAGAAAATTTCTAATTTGATCCCTTTACTAACTTTTAGACTTAAATTGTAGTATAGATTTACTCTGTAGAATGTAGTACATATTGCATAGATGTATTTCTGTTATGTACAATAAATAAGTAAACGTAGATATACATAAATGTAAATTCTGCAGCTTTTGCAGAAAATTAAACAGAAATCAAGAGAATGTTTAAATGAATCAAGTCGTCCATTATTAAATTTAGAATTTGACATTAATACTGATAGGGTAATTAACTATTTAAAAAAAGTATTCATTATTCGATATTAGAAAAAGTCACATAATTTTATAGATAAAATCGAGTACGATGTACTTATAGTTCATTTCAGGTGATGATATATGTAGACCAGCATAATTACGAGAGAAAGGCAGTAACAATTGAATCGAAGACTTAATGTTTCTTTCACTCTTTACTACTATTACCACGGCTTTACTTTTCAACATGAATTTTCAGAACGAATAAAGCTATTAGGAAATCCAATGAAATACTAGTAGTAGTAATTTTTACCAGGTAAGTACCTTATCCAATATATAAATGGCGTTGACACTTGGGCAATTACAACTCAAACGATTACCTTTAAAACAATCGATGATACTGTCCGTAACAAAGCAAAATATAATTTTGTCTAAATGTTTGTAACCAATTTCGAAAAATATTTCTTTTATTTTACTTACCTTGTGTTGCAGTAGTTTATTTGTTTTGTTGTTTAAAAATTAAAATTGATGAAAACAGGCGATTTTTATACTATTTAGAAAGCTTTCAAAGGCACCAAATTGAAAATACTACATAAGAGACGCCCGCAATTTATTGCAAATTTTTACACGTGCAAAGAAAATTTAGTAAAAGAGTATTCTAGTGCATAATAATTTTTATTCTAAGTAAATCATTAACAGTAATTTTCGAGTCATCATACTTGAAAATGTAATTTAGCATTCATGCCATATACAACAACCATTTATATATGAGTCATTTTTGAGTAATTTCTCTTCAGCCAATAATAAATTTCGTTAACTTCAGAAATGTTTCAATTTCAACATCATCTGATAAAAATACAATATACAAAGGGTACTAGGAAAGTTTTGCAATACAGCTTTGTTTATTTAATTTTTCCAAAGTAATTTCCTCTACACTCTATACACCTCTCCATCCTCCGAAACAAATCTTTAAACCAGTTCTGAAAAGTTTCACTAGGGAGTAAAACTCGTTGTCCCAAGCCCGCAGAAGGTCCTCATCACTGGAAAACCGCCTCCCTTTTAGCTTCATTTTCACATGCAGGAAAAGTGCAAAATCGCAGGGAACAAGATCTGGACTGTAGAGAGGGGCTCGAGAAGTTTCAATCCTGTCGTGGTCAAATATTCGGTGCAGGCTTTGGCGCAGTGAGCTGAAGCATTATCGTGATGGAGGAACCCGGTGTCCATTCTTGACTTTGACCACAGATTCTTCACAGATCCAATGACTTTAGACAGGCATTGTTCAGTATACCACTTAGCTGTGACTGTCTTCTGTGTGTCCAAAACGACGCGATCCACAATTCCACTCGATTCGAAAAATATAGTTCATTTTTTTCTTTACAGATCGGGATTTTCTGACAACTACGGGTGTGTCCTCATCGTGAAAGACCCAAACTTTGTTTTGAGTTTTAGTCGGCACATCGTAGTAGTACAACTAGGTCTCGTCACCTGTCGCGATGTTGTTCACATACCGAGATGGTACCTTATTAAACTTTTTTAGCATCTCCCGACACCAAGTAACACATCGTGTCATCTGCTCTTCAGTCAGTCGATGCGGCACCCAGAGAGAACAAAGTTTCTTCACGTGTAAATGATCATGCAGAATCGAACGAATTGTTGGTGCATTTAGGCCTGAAGTACCTCCTATCTGTTGGTAGGTCACTTGCCTGTCCTCGCCCAGCATTTTCCTCACAGTAGTAACGTTTTCCTCCGTAACTGACGTTCGTGGCCTTCCCGGCCTCTCAGCATCCTCCACAGTAAAATTTCCCCTTTGGAATTCTTTATACCACCTGAATATCGTTGTGCGATGTGGACAAACATCACCTAGTGCGAGAGTCATTTCTTCGAAGCACTGTTCTATGTTTAAACCACGCACGAAATTATATCGCAAAACATCGCAAGCACTTTACACTCTCACTGCTAATAAATAACTGAGCCCATCGACATGGCGCGGCGGCTGCTATGCACGTGTGAACATGTCTCAACATGCAGCAACAAGCAGCTTCCTACTATTCATTGTTGCGTCATATTGCAAAACTTTCCTAGTAAAATTTGTACAGTGTGCAACGTTTAAAAATTATTACTAGCCATGAAGGCTAGGTAGAATACATAAAAATCTTAGAAATTAATTAAAGTGTGTATTAAGTGAATTTTCATAAAAAATTAACTGAAGAAACTCCCGAATAAGCATTATACTAAAACAATTTTATGAAAAAGATTCTAATTTGTATTTTCAAATGAAATACTAAAATTACTTAAGTTATGATATAGAATGATTGTTCTCTATATTGTATTTATTAATATATTCACATCAAACAAAAATAAATTTACATCCTCAAACTAACAAAAAGTTATAATTATTTACGCGAGTAGTGGTTAATTAAAATATGTATTATGGCATTATTAAAATATGTTTTCATTATAATCAAATATAAATTTATATTTTTTACTAAATTTTTATTTATGAAAAGTATGTCAATATCCTATTTGAGAGTAATACTCATATACATTCCTGTTTATTTGTTACAATTTCTGTGCTTATATGAATATAAATGCGCTGAAAAATCGCAAGTGTATATAATTAGACTGATTTAAGTGCATTCATTGACAGATGGATCTTTTATACAGGCATTAACCTGTAATGTAAGGCTTTTTTGAGGTTATATCAAAGGTATTGAACTTGAAACTTAGCGCGCTTTATTTCTATTGACTCTCTTTATAATGGAAGGAAGAAAAGCCAAAATGTAGCACAGGAAGTAGAAAGAGAAAAATTAATGAGACAACAAAACGGAAAGAAAAAAAGTAATAAGCATTTTTTGGTAAAAAAATAGTTACGCTTTATCTTTCTATCAAGAAAACGATTCTAATTTAAATAATTTTGAAAACGTTTGAAATCATAATGGGGGCTAAGTATAGCTACAAAAATATTACAGAAGGTGATGTCTGAGCTTTTCGATGTTGAATTTTTGATAACAACAATAAAACGGAATAAGATACTAAATTATGCATATCTGCAATATCAATTCATAGAAGGAGACTAAGAGAATAAAGGAGCCACCGTTTTTCTGCTAAAGAGAGTATCCACGAGAAATTTTAATTATGTCAAGATTTCTATCTGAAATATCTCAATATGAAAAAAGACTGAATTATTCACATAATTCAGATTTTGTCTGAATGGAATATCCCAGAAGAATAAGAAAGCAAGTGTCATATTTGTGTTAAAAACCTTAAAGTAAAAGAATTGATTGGCAAAGTAATAACTAGTAATAAAGTAATAAAAAAAAGTTATTACAACAGGGTAAAGTCAAAAAGAATATATTTTTAGCTATTGAGTTAAATATAAAAAATTGTACACCATGAATTTGAGTCAATGTGATGTTAAACGTATTCTATTTGCAGAAGAATGTTTTTGAATGTCTTTATTTAATATTGGATTCTCCAGCCTCTAATATTTGTGAAAAATGTACTAGATAGATTACATACATGATTGAGAGAGAAGTTAGTACAGAAAAGACAACAGAATTCAACGCCCATCTTTCAATTCGCAAAAGGAGAGCAAATGCTTTCTAAAGTCGATTGAATCTGAAAACCCTAATGACTCGATAACTTTCTGCTTTCACCTACAACAAGACCAACCTTTACCAAAAAAAAAAACCTATTAATGATGCAGTATTTTATGCATAACAAATTTTTTTTTTTTTGCTGCGTTGATAACCTTTCCAGAAATCCAACTTTATATGGACTGAAAGTCAAGCAAGACGAAAATCAATCGAAGTAGGCTCCGCTGATATGAATTATTTGGATTTTTTGAATTATGAAAGAATTTCGACAATAAGACTTTTCTATAAAGGATGCGGAGTGAAAAATAAGGATACACATTATACACATTCTATGTGTATACTCCTGATTGAGATTCAAAGCAACAAAACAAGCCACAAAATTAGAAATAATTTTTCCAGTAAGTGGTCTTTCCTTCTTTCCATTCTTTCCAGCTGACCGAGTATTTGGTGATGGTACTCTAGTAAAGGCATGCAAATTTGAAAACTCTTTCTTCACTACAAGTTAACAGAAATTTTAAAAGCTATTGAAAACTATATGTTCTAATAGATATTTATGCATAATAGAAAATACATATCAAATGGGGAATTTAAAAAAAAAAACAGAAAATGGTATTATGACAATAAAAGTTTCGGATTTTATTGTATAACCTACAAGCAGTTTAACTCAGTAATAAACGTTTTTAAATGCTCGGGAAATCCATTGTGTAAGTTTATTCTTAATATATCAAAATCAGTAAATATGGATTCATCAGCCTTTGCATGTTTCCTCTGCAATTAGCCTAATTAAACGGACAAGTTCTTTTATTTAAATTGGTTATGACAAAAATGTACGCTTATAGTTAATAAAATTGCATTTATTGCATAATTTATTATAAATTTTAAACAAAAAGGTGTGTGATACGTTTACGGTTCAGTCAATCGAACATTTATAATGGAAACATGTAAAGATTACGGGAACAATCATTATGAAAGCTGCGATAGATCTTCGCTTTTCAAATATAAAAAGTCACTAACAGTATTTTCAACGGAATGTAATGTGCTTATATTTGGGCATTTGCGGCTATTCAATTGATCTAGGTTTTATGTAGATTAATAACGGACACATACATTTACATCCCCCAACAACTTAACGCCAGTTATATGGAACATTGATGATTTATTATTAAGCCCGTGCTCGTGGTTCAGCATAAGATCTTTGGTTGGCAACATTCGCTTTAAAAATTTTGGATTCGTGTATATAAATAAACATCAATATTAAACTAGATTTACGTAAAGATAAGTTGCCAAACAAATCAGTCGACGTCTTTATATAAACGAATATAAAGAAATACAACGTAAGTCCCTTGATATTGGTGGTGAAAAATCCAATAATTACTATAAAATAAATATAAATTAATATATGTTTTCATAAAGCAATTTAGAAGAGTAATATAATCCTTCTTCGTGATCTAAAGATACATGTCCGGTTAGCATCAGATACCGAATTCGAGTCACGCCAAACATGTTTAAATAATATATATTAATAAGAGACATATTGTTTATCACTTTTACAACTTCGTTTTGTTTAATATTGATTTTTATTAATCATGTAGCTTCCTACCAACATTACAAAACTTGCGCTTTTCCACTTATTTCATATTGAGTTAAGAATATAATTAGGGGAAAATCAAGAAAATAGATTTATTTACAAATTTTTTGACATAACTTTTATCAACTGGTCCTAATACAAACCTAAATTAATTTATTTGCTAAGTCGGCTGATCAACATGCTAAGCTTACAAGTTGACCAATTAGTCCTTACGTAAACCTTGCTTTCTAGTATTTTGTGTATTAAAGTGCAAACAAAATTTGAAAAGATAGATCGTTGTTATTAAACATATGATTATTTGTACCTTTATCCTTACGTATTTTCCATTCAACTCTTATTTTAATGGCTTTATTTTCTTTACTACTGCTTTTGTGTTATACTTGGGTATATTACAAGCATTTTATAAATGTATGCCTTTTAATTTTTAAAGAATGTAAATTATGTATTAGCCGATATATCATTTTTATATCTCTGAACAGAATTCTATAAAACTTATGTTTTATTTGAGTTTGCTTCATTCTGGTTGTTGTTAGACGTAATAATTTTTATTTTCAATCCACATGTTGTTATTATTGTTGTTATGTTGTGGGCTAGGTGTGTCAAGTATCTTATGCGTTCCCGTATATATATATATATGCTAAAATATTTTAATTTTAAATACATTATAATCACACATATACTTACAGTGAAAATGTAATAAGAGGCTCAATGTAGTTTTTATAAAAAGAGTTTTTGAGAAAAAATAAATATAAAAGATAAAAATAAGAACAAAATAATACAAAGGCAGTACAAGAAACACTAAATGCCAACCATACTGCAATTAAATGATAGCTCTCTCAACTTAATTATTGCTCTTTTTTTAATTATTTAAATTGGTTTCTGCGTTGATCGTCGTGCAGTTTCAATCGTACTCTGGTGGTCAAAGATTATGTGATGATTATGCGCGTTATTGTTTGCGCAATTCGGTGTCTTCCGATTTTAATTGTACGAGTCCAAAATGAATGTATCATGCTCTACAGTATAAAACGGGATATTCAATGCTGTACTAAGCTTTAAGAAATATTTTCACGCAAATATGTTTTTTATAACCTCTAAAAAGACTTGTTATATACAATATATGTATGTACATAATTATAATGAAAAATAGTTTTGAAGAAATAAAAAAATATGAACGTCAATCACAGAAAAGAAACTAAAATTGACAAAATTTTCATGCATTTAATTGAAATGTGGTTTTGATATAGGGCTTACAGAAAATCAATTTAAATTTCTTGGTACAATACGGATTATTTGAACCGACAGTTACCGATTTTATATAAATTGATTTCAGGTTCAGTGAAAAGAGATACGATTTGAATCGATCAAAGAAAAGCGTTAGCTTGCTACAGTCTTGCAATTTGTGTTGTCTATACGACAACAATGTCTAAAGCTACTTTAAAGAATTACTGAAAGAACACAATAGAGAGAAAAAATGTCATTATTATTATTCACCGTGTTGTGAGAAAAAATTTGTGGTACAAAACTTCTTTTCAAACTCGCGTTATATTGTTACAAATTAAAAGACTCTTATTAATTGAATTAAATAATTGCGATGTGAGTCCAATCACATCAATTTTCATTACCCTATGTGAAACAGGACACAAATAAAAAAAAATTAAAAGATCTTTAACAAAGTTATAATTATACTTTACATTAACAAAAAAAGTTGATGTTACCTAGTATAAATATTTTAATTGCATTTATGCCAATAAAAAATTGAGAAAATATCAATGGTTGGGCAATGCATCTTACCATTAAGAAATGAAATGAAATATTTTGAATGAATATGTGAATATGCCTTCCCAGCGATTGTAAACTGTTAAATTATAAAATTATTTCCAAGAATATCAGTCTTATTAATTTTATACAACTATGTGTGATAATAATAATGTCGTACGACACTACTCTACAAAATTATAAACTGCTTATAGTCTATACCTATTCTAATAATAATCATTCTCTTACGAGAATAATCTCGGTGCTTACAGATTTGAGTCTCCATTGATGCTTCGAGAGCTGGGCGAATAAATAGTCACACAAGTATTCTTCTCGATAATTTTCTAAGCTTAGATTCGTACGGTTGTTGCGTTGATAACGATAAATATTTGATATTGCATTGTGAGTAATTATAAGTGCAAAATGAAACAATAGCAGGCTAAAAAATAATAATGAAGACCGTTTCAGACATTAAACTGTCAAAAGCAAATATAGAAAATGTGTTCAGGAACCTAAGAACCAATTTGTCAGATTTTATTTTTATGTTAACAGCGTATAGTATACCATTTAAGATTAAATAAGGAATCGCTGCGTAAGTATTGGACAAAATATAATTTTGAATATGCCAAGCAAACCAACGTTAAGAAATTTTCATATTTACCATATGCATGCGGTTTGTGATATTAATATTTACATCCATTACAATTCTAGTTATTTTACACCAGTAACGTACTCTATAAATTCGATTATGCAACTAAGAATACAGTTTCATAATTACTTATGTATATATTGTATTTGTTTAAAATACTTCAAATTCTAGAAAAAAATAATACCGCAACAGGTATACTTCTTTAAACTGTTTTTTTTTTTCAGAAAATCCCATTTCAATCAATGCTCAAAATAATAACAGATAATAAACAAATTACTATAATAACCTCCAACAATATTTGGTACGATTCTGACAAATAACAGATACGTGTGGCACAAATGAAATTATTAGGAAACTCACCAAACCGAAAACGTACTAAATTCATATCACAAAATGGTAGAAATTCTTGATATAAAGGTTGTAGAAACTAGTTTTTTTGTGATCATAGAATTTGATCTCTATATATTATAATATATATTATTTATTTTCTGTTGAAACTCACAGTAATATTTATGTTGGAAGGATACGTTCTTCTTAAGCCCAGTTATTAAAGAAACTCTTTATAGCCAAGTTGTGGAACTCTTAAAATTTCAAATAGAACAACGTGTATATTTCGAATTCTTTTTTTAAAGTTAAGCTGAATTTTACTTTTAATATTTTTAACTTTTGTAGTTGTTCTATCCTTCAAGATACAGTACAATGTTCGAATTATCGAAAAAAGAAAATATCTGTTATTCTAACTAAAGCAACTACACATTTCAACTCTCACAATGAGAAGTTGTTTATTTTAAATTAAAAAATTAACAACTGTTTTATATATCACATATTGAGTAAATCTAAGAAGCTGTTAGAAATTGAGTGATTCTGCCTTGTTCAATGGTGGCTTGTCCTGCCGTTTCAGTACGTTTTTTCATTTCGAATAGAATTATAATGTGATGTTCCGGTTCACTATTTTCCCCAGCCTCTGTGTGCTTTACACGTCGTGGTATCACTCCTACTTCTTCGTCGGAGCTTGATTCATTTTGAGCATGTTCCAAAATATCCATATCGTTTATGAATTCCCATGATTCTTCTTGTCCAACTTTCAATAACTTCTTGTCTTGTTATATCTTCAGAAATGCGGGTTACCAATGCAGTGGCTTCCACTATTTGTTTCTCTACATCCCTTAACTCCATTTTATCTGTACACTGTAATAATAGAAGATTATCATCGTCACTCCAACCATCGTCAACTTGTATTAGAAGTTTACTCCAAGAGATTTGAATAAGTTCCAACCCTACATTTTCCCCGGCTTCTGCTAATCCAATCACAACATCTTCTAGATTAACTCTCTTCAGTTCTGCATAGATATCTGCATCTTCAGAGGCAACAATCCGTTTTAGAAGACATTTCCTGTAATGCAGCTTTACTGCTTGAATAACATTTTGGTTCAGGGGTTATATTTGGCGGCAAAAACATTACAACAATTTTCTTATCATCTGAAGATAAGTCGTCTGAATGTCCTGGAGCATTGTGTAAAATTAAAAGTGCCTTTGCCTCTAAATACAGCTGTTGCATTCTTTTTCGAACTGCTGGTATAAATTCCTTATAAAACTAGCAGTTAAAAATGTGTTTGGTAACCCAGACTTTTTTCTGTCTTTGATACATCACCGGCAATTGTTCACTTCCGAAAGCCCACTGCTTTAGAGAGTTTCTAACAATCTCAGGTTACATATGTGTCCCAGACGCATTAGAGAAAGGCATAAATGTAAGTCGTTCCTTGCTCATTTTACTACCGGGAGCTGATACTTCAGCTTGGTGAGCAAGTGTTTTTTGAGGAAGTAATTTCCAGAAAGGTCCACTTTCGTCGGCATTGTAGATTTGATCAGGGCACAACTGCATTTCCTCAATTTTATTTTGCAGCAAGTTTTTGAATGGTTCAATAGCTGCCGCATCACTTGACAATTTTTCTCCTGTAATTGAGAATTGTCGAATTCCGTACCTGTTTTCAAATTTATCAAGCCATCCGGAACTGGCTTTGAAATCATCATCGTTGTGGGTCTGGGTATAAAAGAATTGTGCTTTTTCAAATTTTGATTTAATCTAATTAAATATACATATATGAAAGTGTATTGTCGATCATCTTTTTACCTTTAGGCCCTCCCTGTAGAAACCAGGTGTAACCTGCTTTATCAACTTTGGGATATGCACTTACTTTCAACGTTTTTCGCTTATTGGTTAGAGAACTGGATGTGGCGCCCTACGATAAAATTCTCTTCCTGTTCTTTCTGATGTCACAAATCGTCGATTTCCCCACTTTGTGTTTTTTCGATAAAGCAGTCAATATGCCACCAGCCTCTAAACTCTTAATAACTTCAATTTCTTTTATTGATAAAGTAACGCGTTTCCTTTTAGAAGTCATTCCCGCGCCAAATTGAAATATATACAAACTGAACTAAGTATGTATATATGTATCGATCAAAGGTCTAACGAACAATGAACAGTAAACACAGCAAATCCTAGAAAACAGGAAAGCAGGGGATTCCTAAATTTATGTATGTAGAGGGAATCTCTTAGAAAATATAAAAACAGGGATTTTCTCATTTATGCAGACTTAATCCTTGCGCTGTTCGGATTAACGAGGCGCTATTCGGTTATATATTATATAGTTTCTAATTCTGGCAGTCCGGATTATTGGAGGCTCGGATTAGAGCGTGTTCGGATTAAAGAGGTTGTACTGTACTGATTTTATTTCATACATAGTTATATAGTAAATAAGGTTAACATTAATCATATAACAATATTTAATACTAAAACTACGAAGACCATCAGCTTTTCGCAGCTCAGGTAAAATTAAAGCTAAAGAGACATATTACACTGAAAAATATGCATAACATGATAAAATAGAAAGATATCAAAAGGCGGAGTTACACAATGCAATTAACTAAGCTTACAGATAAGAAGGAAATGTCAAAATGATAATAGTCAATATTTAAATAGAATCTGTATAGAAATCGAAATTCAAGGTGTGCGAATTTTTTTATTAAACTCGGCAGAAACATATAATTATTCACAAGTATCATAATATTGATTATAATTTTGTTGCAATGGATCATGTGGTCATGGCATATCTGCCTCTTCGTGCAGTCTTTTCTGACATTGATATCAGGTGTATTTCTTGTGATTTTTGATTAATTTTTTTTTTCATTTTCACCGTGTTCTCTTGTCATACTTTTGTTAATGTTTTGAAGGTTTGATTATGTCAATTCAGCAGAAATTGGCTTGCGCGAAGGTGGTTTTTCGTTCAGGGAAATTGCAAATCAACTTAACCGGAGTCAATTTACTATATGCGCTGTTATCAGTCATGCACCAGAGAAGATCGGAAAAGACGCCGAAGAAGAACTAATGAGGTACAGGATTCTCTAATACCACATCAACCGCTGTTCTACGATTAGGTAATAAAGGTCGTCCTGCTTAACACAGACAGCAACATTTGGAGTGATGCAGGTTGCGAATGCATTGCGAGAACTTCTCTAAATCGGTTCCTAGAGGCTCATATCAATATTTTGCCATGATCATACAGATCTTCTGACCTCTCACCAATCGAACACGATGGATATTATAGGAAGAAAACTGATGAATTTAAAGAATCCCCTACAAATATTGGAAGCTCTCCGCTATGAATTGCAGGTTGCATGGACATCATACCCCAAAAGGACATCGACCACCTTGAAATCAATGCCACGAAAAATGAGAAAGTTATTACATACGTTATTAAATAAAATAAAATTAAATTGTATTACTTTTCTCTTTTCTTTGAAATTATAATACATTATTACCTTTAAATAGTTATACGTTTCTGCCAAGTTTGGTCAAAAAATTTTGCACCCCTTCTTGATGTTGCAATCTCCATGCCATTAAGTATATGTTCTTGAAAATTGAGCAGAGTACAAGAAAATTTTCATCACAATGCAATACAATCAAAGATAAAATTATAGCAAATAATCGGCGTCTACCAGAACGATGAAAACAATACTGCAAACAAATATATACTGAAGAAAAAAAGGGCTTACTTTAAAAAAAATAGAATAGAGATGTCAGAGAGGTACGTCGTAAAAATTATGTGAATGTGTGTAAATGGGCCAACGATGACTTTCATAAAGATATATGCGAAATTTACAGAACAGTATCGCTTATCTTGCGTGCTAGTAAAATAATGTTGCGAATCATCCTGGGACGGGTAACAGCTTATATTTTACCTTAGGTACCAGAAGAGCAGATTGAATTTATGCCTTGAAAAGGTCCAAGGAAACATATACTTGAATATGCGGTAACTGATCGAGAAATGCAGAAAATTTAAGGTTACGGCGTATTTCTGCTTACTTGATTATAAGAGTATTTTGAAATTTTGCAGTTATAGCACATCTAGAGGAATTATTTTTCTATGAAAATAAAGCAAGATTAATGGAGGAACGCGCAGAAATTAATTGAGGGTAGTTTACAAAATATGCCTATATCTTAGATATGCGTTGTTTTCGTACTGAAATTTTGGTCATTTTCGAATTCTCCGACCCCAATAATCCTTAAAAGGCGATTTTTTTACATTGTACTCCAATGTGGTTAAATGTATTAAACGATAGTTAACAAAATATTTACTTCTGTAATCAATACTGCTGATATCGAAAAACGCAAAAGAAGCGTATCGAAATGAAGCCATTTTCGACCCAGTTTTACCTTTCATAATAACTACATTACCAATGCAAAATAGAAAGTTTTTTTCGTCTTCCTTATGTAAGTATTTTATTTATTTTATTAGCGCAAAAGTAAATATAAGATAAAGTTTTAAGAGGAATATTGCGGTCAATTCAATTATTTGCCAGGCATTTGACAACTAATAATTTTTTACAGAATGGAATAACTACTATTAAATGCATTTGCAATTGCATATGTACATACATATGTGATTTATGCCGTAATTATAGGATCGAATCTCACAATCTTACCAATCGGTAAGGATTTTCTCATTAATTTCTGCCTTAATTATAACGTTGTAATAAGCAAAAAATTAGTTTTCATTTATTTACATCATGAAATGATCATATATACAATTGCATAGGCATTAATGATACCTATTGCAGGTTTTCAATTAAAGCTTGTTTCTATAATGGGATTTATGGTGTAATTAAGAATCGAATCTCACAGTCCTTGGTAGCCTAATGGTAGAGCATCTGCTCGATAAGCGGACGACTGGGATTCGATTCCTCACTGAAGGGTATGATTCTTTCATTAATATTCGTCTTAATTATAATATTAATAATAAAATTTTATTAAGATACTGGACTATGTATGACAATTGATCTAATAAATAGCATCGCATTTAGATGAATATACCAGGTGTATCGGAAAGTCATTACCAGTTTTTTTCGTAAAAAACTACATAATTTTCAAGGAAATGGAAAAATTCTTTTATTCATAGTATTGGCCATTTGATTTTACACATTTTGCCTATCTTTAGGGTAATTTATGGATGCCTTCCCATTGATCAAAACCATTCATCGAACCATTTTCTAACTTTTTCGAAATTGGCGAAGTGCTGCTCTGCAAGCGCGTATTCCATTGATCCGCAAAGATGATAGTCGGACGGGGCAAGTTCTGGAGAGTACGGCGGGTGCGATATGTCCCATTCAAGTGCTTTCAATGCTTCCTTGACCGGTTTTGCTGTATGAGACGGCGCGTTATCGTGCTGTAAAATCACTTTAGCGTGTCTTCGGGCCCATTCTGGACGTTTTTCTATCATTGCGTGGTTCAAATTGATAACTCCTACGGTATCGCTTGTTCAAACTTTTTCGGTCTACCAGAACGTTCTTTGTCTTGCATATCGAAATCACCGCTTTTGAATTGTTGAAACCATGCCTCACATGTTTTTATAGTTGGAGCATATTCATCGTAAGTTTCTACCAGCAAACGATTACTTCCAACAGCTTTTTTCTTTTGATTAATTAATTTAATAATGTGTGCCGCAAATGCACTTTTTCAAGCACGAAACTTGACATTTTCAAAGAGGTATAAATCTATTATAGTGTTATTTTCTCAAAATATAACATGTATGGCTTTGAAGCTTGATGTCAGTAGAATAAAAGCCATAACTTAAGCCTAGCGACATCTGTTAGAAAAACCGGTAATGACTTTTCGGTACACCTGGTAAGCGATAAATGTTGCTTTTTTAAAACCTACAAAAATACGACAGAATACCCTCAATAACCATGCAAAACCTCCGATAATCGTACATCCCAAGAAATATTTTATAATTTAAACCCAATAGTTAAAAAGTCAAAATGTAAAGTATCTAATGAATATTTTGTAAATATTCTATTTTCTTTTATTTTTGACATTTTAAGCAAAACTCAAACTCCCCTAAGTATAATACATAAAAACATTACTTAAGTGTACAGCTATATCTACCGTAAAATATTCCGAAAAAAAATAGTAAATAACCACCTCGTAATCCTTATAAAATGTTAAATAATTAAGAATGTTTATTTATTATATTGTAACGTGTCTGCTAGGATTCTTTCATGACAATTAAATAAAACGTCAAAATAACGGTAACAACTTTTCCAATAATTTACTATAATTTCTCGAACTTTTCTACTAAAAGTTTCATGACACTGCTGCATCACTAAAACTGACCGCCCCGGTTAGGATGCCATTCAACTATAGAGCGCTAGGCGGTCGACATGAACCACTTTCTACTTATTCCGAACACTTCTTCGTATCTAATAATGCGTTTTTTCAGTCGAAGCTTCTCATCTTGAAATCCGAAACCATTAGCTCGTTGGTCGTACCTAGTCTCCATTCTGCCACCCTCCAGGATTATCCTTGCCTTAATATTGACGTGATGATGATGATGTTAGGTCCTCGATATAGTCACTTGTCTTTTCAGTGAATTCTTCAGGAGTAGCAAACGTTAAATCTGCGGGAAGATGAAGTTTAGTAGTTTCAAGGGTTGTGTTAATTTAACCATACCATCTGACTAAGTATTAATTTTTTTTGGTGATACCCAGTAATTCACAGACCATATTCTTCCTTGAACTGAATGTAGCTCTTGCGGAATCGCATATCTGCAGAACATGTTGGCCTCTAGAGCTTCTACGATTGTAGGTATTTCTTGGTTAGGCATGGCCTTGCCTAGGCTCTTGTTAAAACAAAGATATGCTCCAGTTACACCACTATGGCACTCGCGAAGTACTTCTGAAACTCATTTTAAACACCTTTTTCAACGACTAAATAATCTTATCAATAACGCTAATGTTTAAATTACAATTCGCTCTAAAATCTCCATCCATACTGATCCCACCGAGCCTGACTCTTTTAATGGCCGAATTGATGCTAAGTCTTCATGCTTTAGTCGTACGTGCATGCATTGTTCGCTAAAACTTTCATATGAGGACGGATTAGTGATTAGTGAGTGTAACGAAAGAGGCCAGAACTAATAAAAATTCTTATTTGTTTTATAATTTGGCAATTCTTCAAATCCTTCAATTGTAAGGGCACTTGTTATATGAATGACTTTAGCTTGTTTTGAAACATGGAAAAAGTAATACCAATAGGTGATTGGGTTCTTAATTTTAAAAATAAAAAGAAACAATGAAATTAATCTCCTGAGTTCATGTCTTCTTACGACGGATATCTGATTTTAAACGTCGTTGCACAGTATATTTATTACAGTGGATTCCCAAAATGCGTATATTGTACACCAGAAATGTTTAAGAAAGTATATTACATATGATGATAGATGGCCATCGAGTAAAATTTCACGAAGTAGCTGAGGTTCTACATATTTTATATCGATAAGTGGTTTAGTTTTTGCATATTGAATTGAGTATGAACAAATTATGTGCAACATGAATACAGCATTTTTCGACTGTGAACTACAAACGCAGGCAAGAATGCATTTCAACCCTCAATTTAGCGAAGCTAAGGCATTCCGACAAACTTTTGGCGCCAAATAGCAATGGTTGATATAACTAATATATACTATTATGTACTGGGACTAGCATGAGTTCTCTGAAGAAAGCAAAAACCGTACAATCGACCTAGCTTCTGTCTTTTTGGACTACATTGGAATTCTTCTTATTGATTATCTTCAAAAAGGTAAAACGACGATCACCTGCACGACGCAATACAAAACGAAAAAAAGAGTATTTTTTTTAATTTTTTTTTATCATACACGTGTTTGCACTTCAACTGTTGAGAAGCTAAACACTGAATCTAACGCACGTCTCGAATAGTTCGAAACAGTTTACCGAAGGAATAAAGAGATTTGTATATTGATGGAGTAAGTGTAATGAGATACAAAGAAAATATGCTGAAAAATAAAATAATTATTGCCAAAAAGTTTGTTTTGTTGTATAGACTCACTAATTACTGAACCACCTTCAAAATTACTCGACTCTGCTTCCATATGTATTTTCAATCTTTTTTTATTATCTTGACCAAAATCTTATGCATCACGTCTAGCAACATTATTCCTCTCTAACTAAAACATAGTGTTTCAACTTTCTTTTAATATAGTGAGCAATTATTGCTTTGTTCCTTTGCTTTGACATAGTTTCTGTTTCCCATATTTCCTTTAGTAATTCATAAATTCTCCTTTTCAAAGATTTTTCATATATATTTTGGTTACTAAACCATTTTGTTCGGAGCTCTTTTTCTAATTGATTTTGTAATTTAGTCCAATCTTCCCTTCCCTCCTGAATATATTTCGTTTCTTAATTCATTCCGATAAGGGTTTTAGACATTTTCGTTTAATACTTGTATTAATACTATACTAGTATATTAATATTGTTTTCATTTCCCGCAGATTTAATGACTATTGATCTCTTCTGATAACCTTTTCGATTTTTTAGCTTTCTAAAAAATCGATCTTTTTTCTACATTTTTCTTCCATGATTTCCATTTTATATAATTTTCCTTTCCCAAATTCTAAGCATTTTGTTTTTCTTTTTTCATTCTTAACACTTGTTAATCTACCTTCTTTGTTTGTAATCTATTCACGTGTTCTTACATTATTGCTGATCCCTTCAAGAATCTGTACAATATTTTCCCAAGTCTTGTTCCCACACTTTTTTTGCTTTCCTCTTCTTGTATATTACACATCTTATGAATACCTTATTAATGTTCTTTTTATAATTTCATCATTTTATAAACCTTCCATTCGACTTCTTTGTATTTGTTTTTTTTTAGAAGCGTTATTGTACATCATATTAGCAGCGGAAATAGATTCTGACTATTTATTGGTAACAACCAACAAATTGTCAGAATCTACTTCCGCTTCTCTGTTCAGATCTTTACTATTTTCTTTAAACGCTTTCCTTGTATCAATCAATCAATCAATTGTTTATTTGATTTTACTGTTTAAAGGAATCCACTTTGTCAGTTTATACGATATATTTCTTCTTTTAAAATGTGCTCGCTATTAATTAATGTTTTATTCTATTGCAAATACTATTAAATCCGTTATCATTGTTGAGTAGTGTTTTCTTTATTTGTATATATTTTCCCCTTCTACTTTTCTATAATTTATTATAATTCTATATAAATATCCTGCTTTGGTATGTTTTCAAATAGTGTTTCCAGTTTCTCATAAAATGTATCTTTGACGTTTTCTTTCATCCCAGTCGGTAGATGAATGTATGTTTATTTTGTCTAATTCTGTTTCATTGTTTTTCACGTTTTTTTTTATATTTTCTTTTATTAAAGAAACTATTCCAAACTTTCTACTCTAGATAGCACTAGTAGTAATGTAATTTTAGGTTAAGTTAGTTTCTAGGCATTTCCTTTTTTTGTCAATTTGTTTGTTAGTCTCAGGGTGCATAGGAAAAACAACTTTGTTTGAAGTTGATATGCACCCTGTGATTTCCAGGGGGGAAAGAGGGGAAAAAAATTATGGAAATTGTATTTTGATTTACTGTAGGGATAAATTTGTGTATTTCTTTCTGGAAATAAACTATTATTATTATTATTATATGGATTATAATTTCCAATGTTTGACATATCACTATCCCTTGAATATCAATCACTCCTCTTGCAATCCTTTTGTCAACATCTTTTTGCGTGCCTAATTTGATATACTTCTCTACCATCTTTTTTTGGTACTTGATCTTTTTTACAATTCTTTTGTCTATTTTCCTTCTTTTAACCTGTTCCTACTTTCTCCATTTTTGTATATTTTAATACCACTTATCTGACTGTTGTCTTAGTTTGATTGGCTATTATTTATTTCAGTTAGTTGATATAATATTTTCTTTTTCTTCTCTGTTATGCAAATAGATTTTTATCTTCAAAATAATGTCAAATATTGAAATAGAATAGTTTTTAAACAATATGATTAGATCGTAACGTACTTGTCTGCGCTTACTTATAGAAATAAATATTCGTGTTTGCCTACGGCACACTTAATTATATTCTTAATCAGGTATGGGCCACTTTTAACATGTTGTGGGCCAAACTTTAATGTGCAAATACGTTCGCGGGCCGCGTTTAAAAGTAATGCATTTTAAAGTAGTGTTCATAAGTTTTGGCGATAGATATCATACATGAAATAATACGGCAATGTTATTATAATACAATTTATTAAAATAACAAAATGAAATGAAAAAATAGGCACGACATTATAATTAAATCGTTAAATTTGGAATTGTTACAAACGACGACAGTTAAATAGTGACACCGAAATCAATAAGACAGTTGAGCTTGAATTTGAGAAACTAATCCATGGATTAATTCCGCTTTTATAAAGACGTAAAGAATTTTCCAAATTATGGACAGTCAGCCTTGTACGATATTTTGCTTTATTCACTTTCATCATTGAAAAGAACTGTTCGCATTTATAAGTACTGCCAAACGCACAAATCAATCTTCTTGCGAATTTTCTAAGCTGCGGAAAATGGTCTTCTTCGAGGTATTTTTTGTAGAAATCGCACAACTCCACGTCTTCAAATTTAAATTTTAGGAGTGAATTTTCTTGAATCTTCCATGTTCTTGAAATCGCTAAAGCTGTTCTAAAATTGCTCCGACAGTAACTTGAGTTCTTCAGCATATTGAGCATAAGCAATATTTTCATACGCAGAGAGAGTGGTGAAATGGTAACTGTTACCAGACAGCATCTGTGCCTCCCACAAGCGGATTTTGTTCTGAAACGCTTTCAAATGGCTGTACACATCATTTACTAACTGTCCTGGTTTTTCAAGTATCAAATTTAAATCATTCAAATAGCCCGTAAGATCGACCAGAAATGCTAACTCACATATCCATTTTGGGTCACTCAATACAGATAGTGGTTTATTTTTTATTTGCATAAAGTCTGCTATCTCATTTCTAAGCTCGTAAAACCGTTTCAGCATTTTCCCTTTACTTAGCCATCTGACTTCACAATAATATGTTACGTAGTCATATTCGGCTGATATTTCATCCAAAAACGCCTTGCACTGACGATGGTTAAGCCCTCCGGATCGAATAAAATTGATGGTTTTTACTACTTCATTCATAACATTCTGGAGTCGAATGGATTTAGAACACAACTTGCGAATACCTTTTGAACTTCATTAAAAATGGCCTCTCCTGTAGTGGTTCCTTTTAGCGGCTGCAAAGCAAGCAATTCCTCAGTAACAGTGAACTCTTTATCAACACCTCGAATAAATATAGCTAGTTGAGCTGTGTCAGACAAATCGGTGCTCTCGTCTAATGCTATGAAAAATGATTCAAAACCAGCCACACGGTCAGTCAATGTTGTTTTTATATCATTAGCCATCATTTCTATACGTTGGACAACAGTTCGTCTTGACAAACTAATTTTTTCAAATTCATTTTTCTTTTCAGGTCACAAAACACTGCAAACTTCTAACATACACTCCTCGATAAATTCTCCTTCGGCAATGGTTTTAATAACTTTCCCAATTTTGAACTAACTATAAAACTAGCTTTCACAACATTATCAAGTTGTGTTCTTTGTTTATGAAACATTTGCTGCTGTTTTTCCAAATTTGTGGTAAGCTTCTGGATTTTGTCTTTTCTTATTTGTCCCGTCAGTGAGTGCAGCGTAGGATGCTTAGTTGAGTAATGCCTCTTTATATTAAATTGAAATGGATTCATTACACATCAAACAAATAGGCTTATCATTGTGCAAGATAAAAAAGAATTCTTAAGTCCATTTTTCTTGAAACTGGCGATCCTCCGTATCTACTTTTCGTTTCTTTCCACCAGACATCATTTTCGTTCGATAAACTTAATAACAAAATATAGGTAATTAGTAAGCACTCAAGATACACACAAAGTCACAAAGCAAATTAAAGGCACTAGCAGTTCGCTAGGATATCGGTTGTCGAAGTTATCACCTCAGTAGCTCAAATAGAATTGAACTTCGGGCCATCCACCCGCTTATATAGACAAAACGAAGGAATGATCTAAAATCGTCTAGTGTAAAATAATTGAGAAACAATAACCTTTTGTTGCGCCGGCAAACATCAAAGGCTTAACCTTTTGTTGCGCCGGCAAACATCAAAGGCTTTGATGTTTGCCGCCTCATTCTTTGATGATCTACGCCACTCGGCTTACTCGCTCACTTGATTCCGTGAGTACGAGTAACTGGTGTAATATTTTTTTTTAATTGGATTTTTCAAAATGTCTCGCGGGCCGGATCAAATCTTACAGCGGGCCGATTGTCGCCCACATACATATGTTCTTAATATATGTATGCCTAATGCGCATATATTATTTACCATTCGCATTTTACATTCATAAAAATTAATTATTATACCTTTTTAAAGTATTTACTTCGATGCTTTCCCGACTTTTGGCTATTAGATGGCGGATAACTCTGACATGAAACCAGGTCAATATATTCAGTGTTTATTGGTTTTATATAGAATAAACGTTGCGAAGTACAATAAAAATTAAAATTACAAAATTGAAAATGAAATTAAATAACTATACCGTGTAGAAAATAAATAAGTATTCTCAAAAGTTCTCTCCCTTTTTCTATACACATACGAGGGAGCGTTTTTATATTCGCGGAATGAGCGGGTTGTAGAGGGGTGAGTAGGCGCGTTGGGGGCGTGGCCTGTGCAGCGACTCATGATTAGTATAAATACGAAGTTTCATTGTTATTAGACAGTTGGTCTTTGAGCTATCGTCAACCAAGTAACATAATCTGGAGTGAAAAGTGAAATATGGAAAAAATCGAATATCGTGCCGTTATAAAGTTCCTTACCAGGCAAGGAAAATCAGTCGCGACCATAATGAATGAGATGTCATTGGTTTACGGCGACTCTTGTCCAGGAAAAACCATGGTGTAGAAGTGGCATAGTTTATTTAAACAAGGATGGGAATCCCTTGAAGACGACCCGAGGCCGGGCAGGAGCATTGAGGTGACCACGCCAGCACTTATCCAAAAAGTTGAACAAATTGTACTCGAAGATGCTCGACTAAAGAAGAAACAACTCGCAGAAATGGTTGGAGTATCCGATACAACAATTTTTAAAATCCTACAGGATCATCTCGGCATGTCTAAGGTCAGCGCAAGATGGGTGCCGAGAATGCTCACGCCGCCGCAAAAACAACAGCGCGTAGAGTGTTCGCGTGCATTTTTGGACCTCTGTAATGAAGACAAGGATGGTGTATTGAGTGGAATTGTTACTGGAGACGAAACTTGGGTTCATCATTATGAACCTGAGTCCAAATAAGACTCCATGCAGTGGCATAAAAAGGGCACAGCACCTCCGAAGAAATTTAAAGTGTCACAATCAGCTGGGAAACTCATGGCAACGGTATTTTGGGACTCGGAAGGAATATTGTTGATTGATTATAAAGATAAAGGTGTTTCTATAACCGGAGAATATTACGCTTCAATATTAGAGCGACTAAAAGAGGCCATTAAAGAGAAAAGACGGGGAAAATTGACAAAAGGTGTTCTGCTTTTGCACGACAACGCGCCCGTCCACAAGAGCCGCGTTGCGTTAGCTGCCCTGCATAAGGTGGGCTTCGAAATTGTGAATCACCCACCCTACAGCCCAGACCTGGCCCCGAGTGATTATTACCTGTTTCCGAAAATGAAAAAAGAGCTGCGGGGTAAAAAATTTACTGCCGATGATGAAGTCAAGGAGGCAGTTTCGGCGTATTTTGCAGATAAAGAGAAATCATTTTTTTATGAGGGTATAAATAAATTAATTGAAAGATGTGAAAAATGTATCCGTCTTGCAGGTGAATATATTGAAAAAGAAAAATAATTTGGTTTTTTTATTTCCACCCCTTGTCCCCCATTCCGCGAATATAAAAACGCTCCCTCGTATATGTTGTAATGATTGTATACTACATTATAAAATAAAAAATACTTAATAGTATATTTAGTTAAAATAATTTAATGTATATACATTAAAACGACAATAATAGTGACATTAATGTAATATATTAAATATGATTCACGTAATATTTTTATTATTTATTATTTAGTTAAATTTTGATTTATGTTTAATATAATTTTCTATTTAATAAAACTCATGTCAAATGCATAATCTATTAAATGTTATGGTTATCTATATTAGGAAAATGTCGAGATTATAGTAACATTAATAATTGATATTTCGATTCATTGAAATTTAGTTTTATATGAAAACTAATTTATAATAATTAAAATATTTAAAATTTTTGTACATTACCATTTATATCAAATTGTCACTAAAAATTAATTTTATATTAATGCAGTCAAAAAAATTGATACGTTGAAAATTATAATTTAATTATTAAAAGTAAATAATTAATAGAAAAAAATATATTAATAACTAAGGAAACACCTTTTAAGTTTAAATTCAACTTTTATATGGTTGTGGTATCATATGTATGATCTCAGAAACATTTACATTATTGTACGATATCCAAGTCGTAAATTGAAGAAGACATATTTATTCACTCAGAGAGGAACATTATCCTACATACCCTTTCTGAAACAAGTAGTACTATACTGAAATCCGAATTAGATGCTTATCAAGTATTAACATTCACTTATGATCAGAATCCTGGTTATGACATCCTTCGAAATTCTGGAAACCTTAATTTTTCAAGATTCTTCAGCTAGTCTGAAGAAGTTACAGTGTTGGCGAAATAATTGTTACTATTTTTTAATAAAGATATTTTGTGAAAATCACACAACTGAGCTTTTGTACTTAATTTTGTTATGGATTTTGATCAAGTAAAAGCCATATCAGTTGATTATACATATGTATAGTAGATTATAAATTCAATTGCAGAAAAGGAAAAATAAAAAAGTAATAATATATACATTTGTATATAAATATAACTGAACAGTTATATTCATAAAAGTTATCTGAGATGAATCGCCTGCGAAAATGATAGTTTCCTACATGGAAACAACGCTTAGTCAATTTTACCAACGGTAACTATACGCATCTATACTGTCGTTATTACACTAAATTTATATTAACGATATTTTACTACACGTACTGTACAACATTGTTCACAAAAATCTATAATCAAAATATCTTTTCTAAAAAAAACGTAATTGTAAGTACAGAATATCAGAAAATTACCTTGAAAAACTAATTTGAATTCATTATTTTTTTTTCTTCTAATACAAGAAAGAGTAAAATGTTTGTGTATTAAAATGTCATCAGTACCTCTAGACAAAATTAGTGATATTGAAGTAGCTAAGTAGTACTTTATCCCATTTGCCATAAATTACTTATCATTTTTTTACATTAGAATTGTGATATTGTCTCAAAAATGTTTTTCTACCAATGGTATTAATTCATGACGTCTAAATATGTTTAAGATTACTATTTTTTTCCGAAAGCTAAAATTCAGTTTCTTATAACAATTAATTCCGTCAATCCCTGCTATTATTGAAATCTGTTAATGTTTTTAAGAAAAATAAACAAAAATATAATATATTCTTTTGTACTGACTCATTTGCTTTTTTTAGGATTGTTAAAAAAGTAAGTAAAGGAAAAAGAAGGATACGTGGTAAAACTAGAAGACTTCACAAATGTACAGTTTGCCACAAAACTGCAGAAACATTAGAAGATCTCGAGATGCACTTTATTACACACGAATTGAAATATGATTGTCAGATATGCCAAGAACGATTTCGATGTCTACTGCAGTGCTCACTGCATATGAGTCAACACGATTACCAAGACTTTACATGTTGCGTCTGTAGCTTCTTTACAGACAAAAAAGCTTGTCTTTTGCAGCATATTAATAACGTTCATTTAAAAAAATATTTATACTATTGTAGCGAATGCGGAAAAGGATTTAATAGTAAACCTGATAAAACTGAACATGAATTACTTCACAAAGGCGATAAACCCCATATCTGTGTAGTTTGTAATAAAAAATTTTCCTACTCAAGAAATCTTCTCGGACATCAAATAACATACCATAGCGCTATGATAACGGGAGCTTATCTGGAAAATCAATGCTCGATATGTAGAAAAGTATTTGGAAAAAAATCAACTTTGGAAAATCATATACACATTAAGCACGATTTAAAACTGAAACCACATATGTGCGACAAATGCGGAAAATGTTTCTCCACTAATACAAAATTGATATTACATTACAGAACTCATACTGGGTTTAAACCATTTGGTTGCTATTTTTGTGAAAAGAGCTTTCGAACAAAGGAATTGATGAACGAACATGTTCGAATACATACAGGTGAAAAGCCATTTTCCTGTGAATATTGCGGGAAATGTTTTAATCAGAGAACACCTCTTAGGGTTCATACAAGAATTCATACTGGCGAAAAACCTTACATATGTCAATTTTGTGCTAAGGGATTTACTTCCAAAGGGGGACTTACTATACATATGAGATCGTGTAGTGGTATCATAATAAAGAAAGAAGCAAGTGAAAACGAATCCGACGATTGAATTATTAATAAATTATTTGCTTTTATAGCATGTTTTTGTAAATTTTGTATTCTTATTATTTACGCCTACTTGGATTATGTATAGATAATACAATAAAAAAATTATTTTGCTTTTGTATTTTACTTCCTTAACATTTAGAAAAGGTTTTCCTTATAGAAAAATTGTGTTTACTTAATTATTGTACATAATAGATATATTACAGAGTACGAAGTAAAATTAACTACGAAAAATATCTTTATTGAGATTTTGGAAAGGATCACACAGATACTCACAAAATAACAAAATAGAAAATTAAATTAAAAGGGAAAAAAATACGTCAATATAAAAAATACAGATATAATATAAGCCGACTTTTTATACTCTTTTGTAACAAAAATATCATTTGTTTGGTACGGATTTTCTGAAAATTTCTAGGATTACAATATTAATGCAAGTTATTTATATTATATAGATATCCCATAAACCACGATAGACACGAATATGATTAAGTTAGAACGAAGTTGTTTAATACTGGGATTAACCATTGGTGGCTCCTCGTCAAATTTACAAAGAGGTCATATTAAGATGAAAGATATTGTTGACTTCAAAAAATTATAGTGTTTTAATGAATATATTGTAATTATTGATTAAATATTTTAAACAGATTTAAACTTGTGATCAATTCTTCGCTCTTTAACATTAACAAAATTATTTATCACGTATTCATTTAAATCGGGTATTATATTTATATAAGCGACTTTCTTATAGTCAACATTGACAATTCAGACGTCTTTCATGACCTATGGTATTTCATAAAAATGCTTTTGTTGCTTTAATGTTAAAGAACATCGTTCCCTCTCTTCACTTGTAATCGGCAATGCGCATAATATAGATAATAATTTCAAAAAGTTTCTTACTAAGAAATAATTAAAACATAAGTATAGCGCCAGAACATTCAGAAAAACCAAGATATTAGTAAACAACTTTAATTTCAAATCATGTATACCGGAAAATCAGTTTTACCTAATTTTATTATAATGTACATACAGGGTGGGGCAGAATAACGAGCGATTTTAAAAAGCCCGCGATTCGCGCCGTGTCATTCGGAGGTGGTAGGGACGCTATTGGCCATGTTTCCTTGATATTAGCATTTAGTAACAATAGAGCGTTGGACCCCTCAACAGCGTGCGTACGCTGTTAAGGCGTTTTATGAAAATGATAATTCTTACATACGCGCGCGTCGTGCCTTTCGAAATCATTTTAACATTAATCACAATCAACCAGTGCCGTCTACCTGTGCCATTAAAAAATGGGTTAGGAACTTTGAGGAAACTTCGTCAACGACAAAAAAGAAACCTGGTCGGCCAAAATCGGTGCGTACGCCCGAGAATATCGACCGTGTAAGAACTGCTATTGAGCGAAGCCCGCGTCGTTCAGCTCGCCGGCATAGCACTACACTTGGGATTTCAAACCGAACTGTCAGACGAATATTACACAAGGATCTCCAGGCTTACAGGCTCTTAAAGGCACGGATTATGTGAGTCGACAACGATTCTGTGAAGAGTTTTCAGATTTAATTAATCAACATGATATTGTAAACAACTTATGGATGAGTGACGGAGCTCATTTCCATTCGTCCGGTTACGTCAATAAGCAGAACTTTAGATACTGGGGTGAAGTAAATCCTAGACAAATGCATCAAGAACCCCTTCACTCCACAAAAGTGACTGTGTGGAGCGCTATGTCTTCATCGGGGATCATAGGGCCTTACTTTTTTGAAAATGCTCGTGGCAATGCTGTGACAGTAACCTCACAAAGATACGCCGACATGTTGGAAAACTTTTTTGAACCACAGCTTGCACGCTACGAAGTTAACGAGGAAACATTTTTTCAACAAGACGGAGCAACCTCCCATACAGCCAGAGTATGCATGAATATTGTTAACAGATTATTTCTAAATCACCTGGCCTTCCCGTTCACCGGACCCCACACCGTGCGACTTTTTCTTGTGGGGGCACTTAAAAAGTAAAGTGTTTCAAGATAACCTAACACAAACAATTCAAGCCCTGAAAGAACGGATCCGACAGGAAGTGGAAAGCATTCCCTTAGCAATGCTGCAAAATGTAATGAATAGTTTCAAAACACGATTGGAAGAATGTGTACGCCTGAACGGATGTCATCTTTCCGGAGTTATTTTTAAAAAATAAAATAATTAATGCTTTTTTATGTTCTTTGAGAAAAAATAATTTATTCCTAAATATTGTTTTTCTTGTTTTTTACAGCCTTTTTAAAATCGCTCGTTATTCTGCCTCACCCATTATGTAACTTAAAAGTACAAGGAAAGAATTTAATCAAAATACATAAAAGTTTCTACTAACGTTACTATTTTCGTGTTTGTACTTTATATCTGGAACGAATTCGACTGAAAACGTCAAAGACCGAACATTTCAAAATACAGTTTAGAGCTGTCAAATATTTACACCACTTTGTAACTGCGAATAGCACCTGAATTTATCACTACGATCCAAATAAAACAATGGATAGAAATACTCATACTGTTTTTTGAGAGGCACGTAGTGCAGTACTCCCCGACGATCTTGAGTAAAATGAGAATTATAATAGGAGAGAATTATATAGCATTATTAAACAAGTTGGACACTCAAAAAAAGCAAATAACTATATTTGACAGAGAAAAAATGCGTTTCAGCATAATAACGCACGAGCTCATTAATCATTAATTGCATAAGCAAAGATGTTTGTGTATGTAACTAATTGACACCTTATACACTAAACTTAACCTTTAGCAACTTCCTTTTTCTCTAATTTAAAAAAGACCGATCGGAAAAACATTTAGCTCAAACGGGATGGCATGTTTAAAACTGACGCTTATTTTAATGGCCTCGAATAATCTTACTAAAGGGTGTTTCAAATTGCGCGGTTTTTTTAAGAATAAATAAAATATAGGTGTGATGTATGACATTTATAAAAATGGCTTCGTACACGGTACAACAACGTGTTCAAATCGTTGAATTATTTTATGAAAATCAGCGTTCTGTGAAAAGAGTTTTTAGAAAATTACGTGAATTTTATGGTTCACATAATGGTCCATCTGAAAGCACTATTAGTCGAATTATTAAAAAAATTCAAGCGGCCGGTTCCGTGGAAGATCAAAAAAGTGAAAAATACAGTAGTAGTGGTCGTTCACAAAGAAATATTGATTTGGTTCGTGAAAGTGTTGCCAAATATCCTGAAATGTCTATTAGACGACGTTCACAACAGCTTAGACTTAGTGGATCAACAACATGGCGTATTTTACACAAGGATTTAGCTCTGAAGGTATATAAGGTTTAAATAACACAGGAACTGAAGCCATTAGATCATTTAAAACGTCGTTCGTTTGTCAATTTCATCAATGAACAACCAGCTGATTTTTCTCAAAATATAATGTTTTCCGATGAGGCACATTTTGAATTTGGTAGCTATGTTAATAGACAAAATTGCCGTATCTGGGGTGAGGATGATCCACGAATTATTCATGACAAACCTATGTATCCTAAACGAGTTACTGTTTGGTGTGTATTATGGTCAGGTGGTGTAATTGGACCTTACTTCTTTGAAAATGCTGCTGGTGTAGCTGTAACTGTCAATGGTGATCGATATCGTCGGATGATAACCGAATTTTTGTGGCCTGAATTAATGAATATTGATCTAGAGAATATGTGGTTTCAACAGGATTGTGCTACACCCCACTTTGCACACGAATTAATTGATTTATTGAGAGGAAAATTTCCTGGACGTGTAATCTCAAGAAACGGTGATGTTAATTGGCCACCAAGATCATGTCGTTTGACACCGTTAGACTATTTTCTTTAGGGTTACGTGAAAAGTCAGGTTTATGAAAACAATCCACAATCAATTCCTGCTTTGAAAGATGAAATTATTAGTGTCATTGGTGAGATAGAGCCTCAAGTATGTCAAAATGCCATTGAAAATTTTAACAAGAGTGGACGCCTGTGGAGCTGCAAGAGAGACCATTTGGCAGATATAGTTTTTCGCATATAAATGTCATAACTGATACTTCAATTACAAAAAAAATTTACAAAAGTTTTTGAAAGTGAATGCAAATTATGTTTTATTTATTCTTCAAAAAAAACCGCGAAATTTGAAACACCGTTTATATACTCGTAGAGGGTTGAATTTGTCTTGATTTAGAAGAGGGGCGTATTTTCTCTACCTTGGAATTTTTCAACCATAGCAGTCTCCAAAGCACTTAATTTGGCTTATCGTGCATTCGCCTAATACATATTGTCTATTGCACTCATTTATGTATGTTGTCGCGTCTACTTGAGGGTTGCTATATAAATGATCTCATGTAATATAATGCCTCATATTTTCGGCTCCTTATTGCACAATCTATTAAGTTACTGTTTCATCTGCTAATTTTATTAAAAAATCGTCTGCGTTGGTTTCTTTCCAACAAAAGCAATTACGATTTGGCCCACTAAGAAAGCTTTGCCATGTTCGTATTTAACAATATGTTCTGTGTAAGCTTTTGTCTATCGTTTATTCTTTTTAGTATAATGCAATTAAGCGCTATCAGTACAGATTCTGGTTCAGTATATAGTGATACTCATATTTCTTTGACAAGCTCAACAAATTTTCCATTTCCTGCAATTCACCAGAGTGCCGACACTCATACCCATGCATGTACCTGTATTACATTCCACTGTGTTAGTTTTCTCATATTATCGATATTCTATAACCAGATATTTTGATGTTGCAAGAGCCCATTCATAACGTGGTCCGCCATTTTGCAAGGGGTGTCTGCAGCGCGGCATATTTGTTTTAAAGGATATTGACGTTTGCATGGCGAAATATTCAACTTAAATCATTGAAAATATTTTGAAAAAGCATTAAAGGTAGTACCTTTACGCAAATATCCTAGTACATTCTTATCAGTATTGATATAAAATAATTCATTCATATGAATAAAAATGGCTTTTTACTGTTTTCACTATTAGTTTATTTCTCTTTCTTAATAATAATAATACACTTAACAACTATAAACAACCTAACAACTAACCTATAAACGAAATTGCAATGAACCTAAAATATAAATATACATAAGAAAAATAAAACATAAAATAAATGTATTTAAAATTGGAGATTTATCTTGATCTAACCAAGTTTTTAGTTTAAAGTCTATGGCCGTTTGGCACACTATTTCCAAACTTCATTCTTTAATCTTTTCTTATCAGTATTAATTCATTCATATGAATAAGGCCCACTATTAGTTTATTTCTCTGACATCGAAATTGCAGTATAACATCAGAGCGCTCCAAACTTCATTCTTTAATCTTCTGTTCCCATTTATGTTTTTCTAAAATGATTACCTCAAATAGACGATTAAAAACGTATTGACTCTCATGTAAACTATTTAGAAGTCAAAAGAAAGGAATTACATATGTAGATTTAACAAAATTTTTGATTTTTACAAAAAAAATTTAAGATCTTGCATCTTAATTAATTTGTATACGTATGTCTTTTTTTTTGTATAGGTATATATTTATATTTTGTTTATATTTAATGAAGCAAATCTTGGTGTAACGAGTTTTTTCTTAAGATATTAAAAGGAAAAATCCCACAGTAGTAAATAAAGGCTCGTTCAAATCTCATCTGTCGTTACATGTTTATTATCCATTTGTATTTCTTTGAATATGCTTAGTATTGTTTGACTATCTGCCGCATAATAAAGAATTAAGTAGGATTAGAGATTCCATATCTATAAAATGATTGGCAAGCCCCTTTTAATCTCATTATATTTTTATTAGGTGAGATTGTCAATAGATTAATGTTTCATTTATACAATGGTCAAAAGAAAATGCTTAACGTTCACCAAAAAAGCACAGAACTTGAGCAAGGTTAAAAAGAATATTGCGTTTAAATTTAATATACTTGCTAGTAGCTTTTCAACAATTTTATGAATTATGAAAGTATTTAAAATACAGTGACAAATGAATGAAAGCGACTCGTGATAAAAGTTGTTAATATCAAGTCCAATAATTAAACAAACAGCTTGGAAATATGCTGCGTCTCTCGGTTGAACAATTTCAAAAAATGTAAAGGCACAGTGCAAAAGGTTATTTCGAGAGAAACTGTTAGTGAAATTGATCGCAATCAATACAGAGAAGCGATTTTAAAAGGAAACTTGTAAAATTTATCAACCAAAAGAAATTTTTAATGCTGACGAAACCGGACTTTTTAAATGTTTGCCAAACAATACATTGACTTTTAAAGATAATAAATGTTTTGAGAATAAGCATAGCAAAGAGAGGATTATGCTACGTTAAATGCTAATGTGGTATTAACAAAAAAAACTGGATTTACTGTTATAAAATTTTTAAGCTGCAGTCAATGAGCGTGGATATAATAAAGACTGTTAAAATTAACTATTGAAAAAATTGGTTAAGACATCTTGAGTTTTCCGAAAAGACTCCAAAACATTTTGATGAAATCTCACTCATCTTTTGCGACTGCATTTCGTTAGGCTTAAAGAATTCTTCTTTTTCCTTCCCCTACAAACTTTCTCTTCAACATTTATTCGTCCAAAATTTTATGATGTAACCCGACTATACATATACGTGTCATTTTCTTTGTTAGAACCGATTAAATTTTAATAAATACTTTTAATAAAATAAAACCGTATAATACACATAACTATTTATTTAATAGTAACAAGTGTATTCTATAAGATGAAGGTTTATGTTCGTTAAGTGCAAAATATTGCTAACAAAAATTTTAATTTTTTATTAAATCTAACCATTTGAGAATATTCTTTCCATATTTATTCTTTTAGAATTAATACACTTACTAGTTATTATCAGGTTGTTACAAATGTAATGTCCGTTTTTTCCTTCAGTCTGAACTGAATCGCACCTGTGTGAAGACGTGTATGTTTTTGGTGAAAATTATTATTCTATTTGTAGAAAAGGGTATTTATTTTGAAGTGTGTACCTGTTCCATTTCTTGGAAAGGTTAATACACCTGTCCTTGTCTCGCCTATGGAAATGCTGTCGGCAAGAGATATTCGGGCAATTTACCACTTTCAATTTAAAAAGGGATTAAATGCAGCTGCAGCAACGCGAGAAATTAATCAGACGTTCGGTGAAACCACGTGTAATGACCGCACACTACGGCGATGGTTTAAAAAATTCAGGGAGGGAAATTTTGATTTGGAAAATGAGCCTCGCGGATATGCGCGTAGCACCGTTAATGACGACGGGCTGTGTGTAGAAGTTGACAGTAATCCGTCGACAACAGTGCATAGCCGTGCAGAAACATTTCAAGTGTCCATTGCCACCATTAGTCGTCACCTTTCTTCGATTGGCAAAGTGAAGAAACTCGATCGATGGGTGCCGCACCAATTAACGGAAGCCAATAAGCTCCGTCGATTACAGGTGGCTACCTCTTTGGCTAATCGACAGAAAGTTGAACCGTTTTTTCATCGAGTGGTAACGTGCGACGAAAAGTGGATACTTTATGATAATCGGAGACAGGTCAGGACAATGGTTAGATCGAGGTGAAGCACCAAGACAGCATGCACGAGCATCTCTTCACCTGCGAAAGATTTTGGTGACTGTATGGTAGACCAGTGAGGGTATTATTCACTATTCATTTTTGCAACCTGGTGAAACCATCACGGCAGCGTCCTATTGTGCCGAACTGGAAACTATGCATGGAAAATTGAGCCGCTTGCAGCCCTCACTAGTCAATAGACATGGACCCATACTTCTTCATGATAATGCAAGAACTCATGTTGCACGACAGACAATCCAAAAACTTTCGGAATTTGGTTACGAAATCTCCCTCTGATTTTCATTCTTTCCGAAGTTTAGACAATCACTTAAAAAATAGGGACTTCCCTGACCGGGAGTCTGAAATAGCAGTGTTTGAGCAATATGTGAGCCGTCAAAACCTAGATTTGTTTTCAAAGGGAATTTTTCAGCTTCCAGGCCGTTGGCATCAAACTATTGATGTAAATGGAGACTATTTTGCAGAATAAATATTTATATTTTTTTAAATTTAGACTTTTTTTTATTCTTTACAAAATCGGACATTTCATATGTAACAACCTGATATAACAAATGTCAACTTGCACATGAAATTAAACCAACATCTGCAACTTAATTATAATCTCGTTGAATGTAGTTCTGTTTCCTAGTTTTGTGTTGCATTCATTTTTTATGTTATTGAAAACAATTCTAGAAATTAATGCTTTTGTATAGTGTAGCTAATGATTATGCAAAATTCATCAAATCTCTGTTAATATATAAGTCGTTTCTGCAATTTTTTTAAATTTAAACCTTATTTTTATTTATTCTAAGGGTACGATCACTAACATCATGACTTTCTGGGAATAGGAAAGGTCGCAGGGAGTTAAATAAGAGTTCCCTATAGTTTTATTTGCTCACGCTTGCTTTTGTGACTTTTGATGACGAAAGCAACTTCAGTACATGAATTGCCTCTTAGTTTCAAGATTATATTGGAAAACTAACATTTCTTGTTTAGCCATTATCCAGAATTTCTCTATTTACCACTCCTGCCACCACTGTACCACACGACGATCATCAATAGTATTACAGATTTTCTAGATTTTCAGTTGGTTTTTAATATGTTAGAATGTCTTCGCTATTTTTATAACGTCCAGACCCTTAGAAAGTCTCTTATGCCACATAAAAGTCATTGAAACTAAGCAGGTCAGAATAACATAACTGTTTTTATTCCATAATGTAAACATAAAAAGTCGATAGTTAGTACTATTATTTTTCATAGTTCGTACTTAAATACTTATTTAATTAATTTGAGAGAATGAAAAAGTCGTTGCAAAGTATTAATAAGAAATAAATTCAAGCTAATCAAAAAAAATACAGTAGTACTCAAGAAAAGTTCAGTGGCTTTAAGAATCCTTTTTAGTTTGTACATCTTAGAAGCACAAGTGAATGGCAACAATAATATTTAATAGAACTGTATAGGACTTTATACTAGGCGTATGCCTAAACCTAACATGTTTCAAAATGAAATGGGAGAGCCCCTTTAAATTATTAAGTAAAATTTTTAATAATATCGTAGTTATCACAACAGTTAGGAGTGAATGTGATAATATAGTATAAATTAATAAAATTTCAATACAAGTATAAATCTGTAATTAAATTTTTAGCGAAAAAGGATTAAATATCTATTCAAATTAAATATTGAATAAAATTTATGAAGAATGAGTAAAAGAATTAAATTTATTTGAAGTAAACATCCCTTTAAGATGATGCAAGGCTCAATCATTCTGTTGACGGCAAGAAACATTCCCATTTTTGAAAGTTTAGTGTTCTCTAACAATGGAATAAAAGTAAAGGGAAATGTCGTGGCTTTCAAATACGAACGTTAGATGAATTCTTCACGATTATTTGAGGATGAACAAAATTTGATACTTTTTAAAACGAATAAAAAAAACCGTTCTTGCGAAATAAAACGACAATAACCATTATTCTTTATCGAAAATAGACTGCCTGGAATGGTGATATGGTGATGAATCATAGTAACAGTTCCCTAGGATTATAAGGGAATGCTTATGATTGAAATTAAGATAAACACTACGGCAAATGTTTATATTATACATTGCGAGATAACATTAAGGAAACAATCGAAAAGGTATGCAACGTTTCTTAACAATATACTCATCCACACATTCAAGGTTGCGCGAACTATAAAGATTGTGTCTTAATTCTGATAAGCGACTTTACCTACTTTCCAATCACAAAAAATGCAAATATAAAAATTATGTCCAGGAATTTATTATAATTACCAAACATTGAAACAAGTGTATTAGCATTAGGATATTATATTAAAAAGTAGAAAATAGTTGTTCTTGTATTTGATTTTTATATTACTAAGGGAGACTCTTATTTAGTCTATCTAGATAGAAAGAAACGCCAGAAAGCAATTAAAAAAATATTTTTCTACATACATACGTTCACCTAACCATAATAAGTTTTCAGAGTATTATCAGGCGAAAACTTTTGGCCTCGTAATTGTTTTTTAAACTTGGGGATAAGGTAGTAATCGCTGGGCGCTCGAGTGAAGGGCTCAGCTCCTGGAAAGCACATACCTCTGTATCTTGTTTAAACTTCTTAGCCTTATCCATCTTACAATTGATCTAGAACAATGATTCATTTTCAACAAAGATATTTTTAGGTTCTTCTATAGAATGACAACTTTAAGATTTTTAACAATCTCTTTATGTAATGAAATAACGGACTCACAATCTCAGAACACTGCCGCCACTAATTTTCCTATTGAACAATATATTTGCGTCTTTTTTGATAGCACAGACCCTTTATGTACACTGCATTCACTCCTACTTCATTGGAAGATCTTAGTGATATACCCAGATTCCATCATCAGTGATAATTTTCAAAAAAAGTTGTTTTGTTTTAATCGTTCATAGATTATTTTTACGCCATTTTTCTGTAGTCAAAAATTGTACAACTCTTCTATTGGGTTGGCAACTAAGTACTTTCGGTTTTGTAGTATAAAATAAAACACTTTTTTTTAAACAAAGAATAGTTTTTAATCAATTATATATTTTCCATTTTGCTCAATGACCTTTTGCCATCTTTCTTTCAGTCGCATGATTAAGTGCTCATAAAATTTCTGGTCCTTATCAGCAAAAAACTGAACCAGGTGCGAGTGAAGGTCATCGTCACTTTTACCATTCAAAGAATTCTGCAAACTTCGAAATAAATGGTAATCAGATGGTGCTAGATCAGGGATGTATGGGGGATGTGGCATCACTTCCCAGCCAAGCTCCAATAGTTTCCCACGAGTTGCCAAAGATGTGTGAGGCCTTGCATTATCTTGGTGGAAAACTACACCTTTCCGATTTGACAATTCTGGCCGTTTTTCTTTGATCGCTTCATCCAGTTTTATTAATTGTTGACAGTAAACATCAGAATTGATCGTTACGTTCCTTGGAAGCAGCTCAAAAAACACAACATCTTTGTAATCCCACCAAACTGACAGCATGATCTTTTTTGAATGCAATTCAGCTTTCGATGTGGTTTTCGAACTATGTTACTGTACAGGACCCATTTTTCATCACCAGTGATAATTCTTTTTAAGAAAGGGTCGGTTTCATTTCGTCTAAGGTGCATATCGCAAAAGTTGATTCTTTGTGTTAAATGAATTTCTTTCAATTCGTGAGGTACCCAAATATCAAGCTTCTTAACTAGCCCAAGACATTTTAAATGTTTTTCGATTTTTGTGGCGATACATGTAGCCTCTCCGCAACCTCTCGAACAGTTATATGACGATCCTCTTCAATCATGACTTTGATTTGGTCATCATCAACTTCAGTAGGCCGACCAGAGCGTTGCTCATCTTTGAGGGAAAAATCTCCAGAACGGAATTTTTTATACCAATTCTGACACGTGCGCTCTGTTAAGCAATTAGCACCATAAACTTCACATATCTTTTTGTGAGCCGCAGCAGCTTTCTTTCCATTACGGAAATAAAATAGTAAAATATGTCGAAAATGTTCGTTTCTGCACTCCATTTAAAATTAACCCACTAATAGCTTTATTATTAGAATTCTTTTTTAATGTGATCAAAAAACAATTTAACTGGAGATAATTAAACTTCGGTGAATCAATTGATTTCGCTTTTAATGGAAACTTATAGAGAAAATTACAAAGATTCTATTCAATTGCAAATTCAGAAACAAAACGATATTATTGGAAATCTTAAAAAACTCGAAAGAACAAAAGTTAATAACGCTCTCCCAGTTCCGATAGCTGCTTATATTCGCCGTTGTAAGTTCATTATCAAATTTTGGATTATCTGTTGGGGAATATTATCCCACTCGAAAAGGACGGCTTGTTTCAATTCGTAGAGCTCTCTAGGAACTGGAAAATGTGTTTACTAACCTTTTTAAACTATCCCAAACATACTCAATTGAATCTAAGTCTATGGCTAATTTATGACTTGAATATTGGCATCTTGTAAGTGATCCAATACTTGTCTAACTATGGGACCTCATATTATCCTCAATGAACATGGAATGGTCCCCTAAAAATGGTTCAAAAGACATTACAGGGTCGTGAATAATGTTCTCTAGATAGTATTCAGTATTCATTATAGGGATTAACGCTGTACGGATGTCAAAACAAATAGCTCCCCAGAATATTCTTAATACACCGTCAAAGGCCACCCCTTGAGAGATTGTGCAGTCACAATACTTTTCTTCGGTTTTTCGCCGTACTCCTTCGCGATTATCTGGAGATTTTAAACTTATTCTAGTCTCGTTCGAAAACAGAACTCGCTTCCAACCTTCAACTGTCCAATCTGAATGATTTTTGACACATCTCAAATGTTATATTCTGTATGCTGCGGTAAGTAATGGTCCAACTGTAATCCTCTCATTACTCAATCTTACTTTCTTCGATCTTCTCCTTACAGTTAAAGCAGCTTCTTGCTTCTGAAGTTACGTCAATGTGACTAGTATCATGCGACAAACGGTAAAGTACAGCACTAACATACGTTATACAAAAAATAAAGCAACGCTCTCTATCAGTAAAAACCGAAAGTACTTATTTGCTAACCCAATATGTTCAAATTTTCGCTATATAAATTGCCACCAATACTACAAAAAATTTCAGAACAATTGACACTTCACGAAATTCGTAGGGTATAGCATAGTGCCTATGCAGGATATCGACAACACGTTCCCATTGAAAACGGGAATTTTCTGTTTGTCCGTGCCTGCATATACGATATTTCACTTTTCAAATTAATGTAAATGATCTCATGCTTATCATCGTTCCCACTTGCCTACGTTGAAGTTTTTTTTTAATTTACAGTATTTGCCTGTTAAATTTATATCAACGATTTATATTCTTGTTTAGGTGCAAGATAGGTTGAAGTGAATAAGACGCTCGTTCATTTAAATAAAAGACAACGTTCAGTCACAGCTATGTCGTTTCTTCAAATGTTGTTAAAAATACGGCTTTCTTTTTTATGTATTATAAGCTAGTGTAGCACCTTTACAAAAAATTCAAGACGTTTCCACCAGTTCTTAAAATACTTAATGTACAAGTATACCCTTTTAAATCAATCTGAATGTGTAAACATTTTCTAATGAATATTTGTGGTAGCTACACATTTCTTTTTGTCTATACAAATTTATTATGGTAAGGAAAAACCAAAACAAAATATTTTATGAGAAGTGTTGGAAATATTCTTCAGACAAACGCGTATTTAAATAAATTTTATCATCGCACCCGGCACCCTATTTACAAAGTAGAGTATGTAAGTAAGGTGCCGATTCATTTTGTTAGTCTAAGCATTTAAATGCCTAATCGTCCTGGTAACATTAACAAACAGTCTATGTTGCTACTACTATTGTCGGTTATAATTATATTAGACAAATTAGGGGCGATTATTAGGTAGTTCAACACAAAAGGTAAACCAGTGTATAAAATCAGTGTTCTCTTTTTTTGTAATACAGATGCTATAAATAATGTTAAGATATGCCATAATATGCCATGCACTTAATGGTCTTGCAATTTCTCTTATTTTATAAGAGAATTATATTGTTCGTCATGTAGAACGACATTTTCTAGTCGTCTAATGGAAACGGTAACAATATTTTGTTTCCTTGAACTATGTAATTCTATCCATTGTATATAATAAATGCAATGACTAGTAGATTGAAGAATGAATACTTTAATCCATAATTGTCACAAATATTATTAAAAAGTACTAAAAAGGTATTGCTAATATAGTTTTTATATCAAGATTCACAATAGATACGTGTGTTACAACTGATTGTTAAATATATGCAAACTTGAAATTGTTACTAATATACATATTTTTCAGGAATAAAGTCGCTCAATTCAGAACAACACGATTACGGAAATATTGTGAAACGTTAACGATAAAGCAAACAAAAAATAAAAAGGAAAATCATAGTTGGCTTTGTAAAAAGTGCGATGAATATTTTAATACCAGAAAATCACTGAGAGATCACAGAAAAGAAGTTCACATGGATTCACATAAAGAACATATGTATAATTACATATACAATAAAATATCTAATATTTACACATGTAAAACTTGTGATATAGAATTAAAAATCAAGCATGAAATGGATGAACACGTTTTAACACACGAAGAAAAATTCACCTGCGAAGAATGTAATGAAGTTTTGTATTCAGCTTATAAATATTGTTTACATATTTATGCACATAATAGTGATGGAATTTTTAAGTGTCCTTTATGTAAATACAATACGACAAGAAGATCCTCGGTTTTACAACACATTAACACAATTCATTTACGAAAGTACTTATATTATTGTAAACATTGTGGTAAAGGATTCCATGATGTAGTCACTTATAAAGAACATGAAAATTTACATGTAAGTTCTAATACAATTACATGTGTAGTTTGTAACAAAGGATTTTCGTTTACCAGAAATTTAGTCTTACACCAAACTCGTTACCATAGAGTAACAACAATTGACCTACGATTTGAAAATCAATGCGATATTTGCAAAAAAAGTTATTCCAAAAAAAGTACTTTGAAAAAGCATTTGAAAACTCACGATAGCAGTATTCCTAAAATCAGACCTCATCTGTGTGAATGGTGTGGTAAAGATTTTAATGATAAAAGCACATTAAATCATCATAATAGAATTCACACAGGATATAAACCATACAAATGTAGCTATTGTGAAAAAGCGTTTTCGAAAAAAGGCTATCTGATATTGCATGAAAGGACACATAGTGGCGAGAAGCCATATTGCTGCGTGCATTGTGGTAAATGTTTTAACCAGTTAACTTCCTTGAAAGTACATGTACGAAGTCACACTGGAGAACGTCCTTATAGTTGTCAAATATGCAGCCACAAATTTACATCTAAAACGGCGTTAAAAAATCACATAACATCATGTTTTGGATAATTTGCATTCAATTAATAGCTATTTTACCCCCTACTTTGTAAAATAAACAAATTAAGTTTAAGTATAGTTTTTATTTTATTATAATTAAGCAATCTACTACTTTGTAAGATACTGTCAAAAAGAAGAAAAAAATATAATTATCCACAAAATAATTCGTTTTTTTAACAATAATAACAGTACATGTACAGAATAAGTACAGGCTGGTTATATGAAAGTAATAGTTTTCTTATTTCGTACTCCTTTTCACATTCTGTAACAAAATTATTAAAATTTTTCCAACAAAATTAATTATATTTATTTGGGAATTATAAAAGAAAATAAAACATACTAAGTTTAAATACCTTATTGGATTATCAAAATATGGAACAAAATACAAAGGAGGAATTACATCTGCTTAGCATTATATTTGTTCGCGAATTTTAATTAGACCGTCTTGGGCCCTCCTACTACGTTATCACTACCTTAACTTATTACTTCTATGAAGCCTACTACTTCCCGTCTTTATATTTTCTTGGCAATATTTCTGTTACCTTGATATACTACAACTCTTGACTGATTACATTTTTTTTTAATTCGGTACTCATTTGATTCTCCAAATTTGTCCTTAGTTTTATTACCTTTCATTATTGACACTCTTTTGTTATAGCATTAAAAAAAAATACTTACTAAAAAGCAGTAAAAAAGAAATAAGATATTATCTATCATCATACAATTCATAAAACACGCTGGAGGTATTATTATCACAGAACAAACGAACGTTATAGTTTTAGTTTTCAAATGGAGACGCATGCATTTTTAAATACCATCATTGTGATATTTTTCTATAAATTCTATGAATTTTTAACTTAACGTATGTATCTACTATTATATAAAAATTGGTAACGTAAATAATCCCAGCTGCAGTAAAAGAATATAAAAACTCTTAATTTCAAAGTAAGTGTAAATATTGATTGATAACACGAAAAAATACATTTTAATATTGTGGAATCATGAATTCGTTAATGATATTTTGACATTTTAACAGCATCGATAAATACTATTTTAATATTCCGTGATTATTGTTCATCTTATTTTTTCGGTTTCTGGACTGAAATAGAACCTAGACTTCTCCTGCTTTTGCTGACATTTCATCACCACCTACAGTTTTTCTTTGCGTAGCTGCTCTTCTTGTTGCTACACTTCAATTGTCATTTTTTCGATTCGGGTGACTCTATAAGAGATTTGAAGTATTACAGGCCACTAAAAAGTGATTCGTGCCTAGTTTCTCGAAAATGGCAAACCCATCTCTATACATCTTAGTACTTTGTAATTGCTCTACGGCCAAAAGTACCGAACTCTTGATTTCACTATTGTAAATACTAAAAGACAAGAATGAAATTCTATAAAAGCCTTCTATGAAATAGTAATATTTTACTAAAATTTGGCCTGAAAGTTTAGGATGACGTTTAATGATAAATTTGATGGTTTCTTTAAGTATTTTACCAATACGTTGCGTATTACACAGATATGATTGCCTGATTAACACAAAGTTCTATATTTCATCATAGAAGTTAAATTGTATGGTAGCTAACAGTGAAGAAGCTATCATCTTATCTAAGATCTGTACCTACTTAAACGAATTATCTTACAAAAATTTTGTACTTTTATATTGTAATATTAAAGGCATTAATTAAGATCAAATAATTTAGTAATTTATTTTTTAAATAAGAGTAATATTTTAAATGAAGATAAAATAGCAGCTGCATAATTTCAAATTCGTGTTTTTTGCATATTATAATAATGTATAATAAATAATAATCCATGTCTTCACATCCACCAAGAGCTCCATGCTAATTAGAGATAGCATTGGCATACCATGAGTTATTGTAATTCCCGCGCTGATGGTGTGACCTAAGATCTTTGACTGTCGACATTCATCTTAGCCGATAACGGAGATCAAAGGCTTTTGGATTGAAACTCGAGATTTCGATGTGACAAGCCAGCAACCACCCAGTGTGCTATCAACATGAAGTAACAGAATTAAGGAATCTGGCAAATAAATGCAAATATATTGCATTCGCATCCCACAGTATTTAATTTTTTTTTCTATGGGAATTTTGAATTTCAGTTTAAAAATTCTTTTCCCATAAATATTTTGAAAAATATAACAGATACGAACCTATATCCGTCAAACTATAAAACTCTAAAATATAGTCTCACTATGTCTACATTCTATAAAATATAGAGATTGATATGCTGCAAAATCTAGAGATTTATATTCTGTCAACTCTAGATACTTCAAACTGTTTATGGTGTAGGTAGAGTTAGTTATATGTATTTATATTTAAATCAGAAACTTTGCAAAAGTGTATCAAACAATTTTAACGACTTTCTCTACCGCCAAGTGAAAGCTCAGATCTTTAATGCACAACATTACTCTCTTGAAAATATATCCACCTAAACAAATTTTATTCCTATTGCACAATATATGCCAGATGGTTTTAATAAGACTGTAATTTCAAAGTTAAAATTACATGAATCTTTCAACATTTTTGATATATGTAATCAAAAGTAGTAAATCCCTTGAACTTCGTAAAATATAGTAGCGAAATCTTTAAGCTCTCAGTCCTCTAATAATGTATGTTAAGGCTCGTTTTATTTCTTAATGATTTGCTGATACATGTTATTTCAAACAGTTTATACTGTACTGGCGAATTCAAAAAGTATATAACTCTGTGCCATATGTGAGAAAGAGGCATATAAATTTATTTGTATGGTATTATATGAGACAGATAGAGACTTCTCACATTTGCTTACACATAAGCGCAAGGGATCCTTTCTACTGCATGTACAAGGACGTTCTGAAACGATTTCACCATCGGTCTCGTGCATGTAATTGCAAAAAAAAATTATCCATGTCGTTCGGGTATATTACATAAAGTTGTATACTTCCTAGATTATTCTTCAGTGCGGTACACACCTACAATGTGTAAAGGCAACTTTAGAAATACATGCTTTTAGGTACAATGCATTGTGTATTTTGATTACGTAGTGGATAAGAATATGACTTCCACTAACAATCTGGACATAATATTCCTTCAAAGTCTTGATTTTGGAGAACATATTAGAAGAATAATGATATGGGGATACAAAGCAATAGATTTTCTTAATCGAAACTCAAAGGTCTTTAATTCAGTGTTAGCTTAGAAAACAAAAAATCAATGGTACAATTTCTATTTCATAGTAACTTGAATTTACTGAAGTTTCTTATTCCATAACTTTTCAACTATTAATTTAAAACATACTGTATAGACACTTACAATTTATCATTCTATCGAAACTCGTCTATGGTTTCTCTGACCTGAAGATTTAATATATTGGGTCTGGGAAAAAGTTCGTGGCGTTTTTTCAGTAAAATTCAACTGGTCCCCGCATGGCGCGTGGACGAATTCATTTAAACCGAATATGCTCCATTATTATCGACAATGTTTCGCCATTTTTTTGGTAGATCCATGATCCCATCGGTGAAAAACTTCTGTGGTTTCTGGTCGAAAAACTGAATCAAGTAGTTTTCACAGGATTCTTTTGAAACCAACTTAATTCTATTGAGAGAGTTCTGCAGAGATCGAAAAATCAGATGATAGTCAATTATATATTAAGGTGGGTGCATCAAAACTTCCCAACCAAACTCTCTCAATTTTTGACGGGTCATCAAAGAAGTGTATGGTCTTTCCTATTAAGTTCTCTCTACAGTAGAGTTGAGAATCAACTTTTCAGTTGGACTATTAATTTACACAGCAACGCTTGTGACGGCTCACCATCCTTTATCCACGATCTTTTACGCTTCCGATTATCGTACGTAATCCATTTTTCATCTCCGGTTATTAAACGTTTCAGAAACGGCTCGATTTCACTCCGTTTCAGCAGCGCATCGCAGATGTTAATTCGGTCCATCATGTTTTTCACGCTCAACTCATGAGGAACCCATACGTCAAGCTTTTTTTTTGTAACCAGCTTTGTGTAAATGGTTCAAAACAGTTTTGTGGTCAATGCCTAGCTCCATACCAATATCGACACTGCTGATATGCTTATCTTGTTGGAAGAATTTCAATTTTTCATAATCTTTCACATTGAAATTTCCAGTTTCCGCGCATTTTAAGAATACACAGCACAAATTTTATTTATCATAATAATATTGATATAGCGATTTATTATTCTTCTCCATTTTCAAGTGCGAATAACTTTCCAACCACTGCACCGATACAATGTTTCTACGCTCAAACTAACGGAAGGTCATCTAATTTTTAACAACCGTGGTTACAGTATTTTAAGAATATTTAATGATGATTTATTTAGTTTAGATATTAAGGATCATTTTTAACACCGTAAACATTTATAAAAACTTACCTTCTACGTTTCGTTTCTTTTAGTTCCGTATGAAATTGTATATACTCGTGGTTTACAGGTTATGAGTGTTTCCTTCTCATATTTTAGATTATTAGATAATAAATAAGTAAGCAAATAAATATTTATACTTTTTCGTGCAAAAGTTGTTTTATGACTAAAGCTTTCGAAATCGAATTCTGTAAGATTGTTTTTATTGAATTTGTGCATAATAGAATATAATAATTTGATAGTTCATAATATTCTGCAAATTATATATTTGAGGAAATTACTTACGACTCCGACATTAATGATTTTCAATGGATTTCCTTAATCATATGTCATTCAAACATGTTCATTAATTTAGTCGACTTCTTTAATATTAATAATTACATTAAAATGTACATCTCTATCCTGTATTGATAAAAATATATTTATTTTTCTGTTTGCAGTTCAAATGTATTTTGTTTGGTTAAACCATTCCGTTGTTATTCAAAACATAAATTCAATTCCAGAGCTGGAATCAGCGTGTAAAATTATACGCTGCACATGTAATCGATAATGTCGTTGATAAACAATATAAGAAATGTCGGTGGTAGATCCACATGAACTAAAGTTGTCGATTTGTAAATTTGTCTAGAATTGATTCCGAAATTAGTATGACGTTTCAATATTACTGTAGCAAAAATCCCATACCATGCACTCGCAACTAATGAATCGACTAGTCTGATCAGGACATAATGCATTCCCAGCATATATTAACATCCTTAAATATTTTTTATGAAATATTTATAAAATAAAAATATAGCAAATGTAGAGATTTTTTACTTAATTTTTTTGTTTTGCCTTCAAGATATTCTGATTTATATATGCAAATTTAATTTGTTGAGTATTACAGATAAACAATTTAGAAAATATCAATGTTAACATTAGTGATCTATAATCTCGAGTACGGCCTTTGCAAGTTGAATAACTATAGAGAAAACAGTGGTCTGAAATGATATATTTATTAGACTAGTTTAACATATAAGTAAATATCTTTACTGCTAGAAAGTGCAGTATGTTGTTACATTCACAATTTATCTTGTATTCGTATTTTGCGGACACCACTATACGTCGTACAATTGCAATACTTTGATAATAATTATTCGAACAATTTTCGTTTTAACTATTAGACTTGTATTATTATTGTCATAACATTTATTACAGTTTATTCCTAGTATTTTGTAATTATTTGCCGTAATAATAAGTCGATACTTCGCTTGTTCCCCTCGGCCTTTTTTTTCTCTTGGCGTCATTATAATAGAAGCATTAAAGGCAATTGCCTTGGTATTTCTATCACCATCAAGTACCTTTCATAGCGTTAAATTCTGTTATCTGTCACGCAGTAAAATGTTAAATTTGGATGCAGATTGCGCGTAGTTATTTAAGTATAGATATTACTTAGCAACGATAGTATGCCGATCGATTAATTTATCGTCTTATATGTACATATATTGTATCAGATACGTGGGTCGTCTTTTAAGTTTTGCATATAAAACTATAATAAAATAGTAGATAGCTTTTAAAGACTTCATTGTGTTTCAAAGTATTCTCCACGATGATTAATGCACTTTTGCATGTGCTCGAACCAACTCTGGAAGTAGTTGTTCCACTCGTTTGTTGGTACAATCAAAGTTGCGATTTTAAAGGCATAGACTGCTCCTTCTAACGACTGGAATCCTTGACCACGCAGTTCGTTCTTGATTTTCGAAAAGGTAAAGAAATCGTTGGGACTTAGATCCAAACTGTCGGAGGATGGTCCAACAATTCGACGATTGGTGCGTTAAAAAATCAATTATCTTGCTTGCTGTGGGCAAACTTGCACTGTTGTAGTCGAGGATGTTTCGTCGGTCGTAGTTGGTTTTTCGAAGATCAGCAATGACTTGCGACAAACAAATGGTTGTATACCAATCGGCAGTAACAGTTCCTTAATCTTGTAGAGGAATTGTTGCTACACGACCTGCTTTCGAGATAAATGTCCCAACCATCTTTTTGGAAACACTTCGAAAATGGATGACTTTTATCGGCTTTTCTTCACCTCGAAACACCCAATTAGACAACATGTGTTTATTTCTGGCTCGTATGAGTAAATCGAAGATTCATCACCACTGACAACGTTGTACACGTTTTTAGAGTTTCCGACGTTGAAGCGGTCCAGAGTTTGACACCAATTCACCTCAGCTGCTTTCTTTTCTTCAGTCAACAGATGCGGTATCCAACGGGAAACTAATTTTTTTACACAAAATTCTTTATATAAATTTTTTAAATTGAGGTCCCAAATCTCCAATAATGTTTCAATCTGACGATATGACACATGTCGATCTTCGTTGATGATCTTGCACACAGCATCGATGTGACTGCCATTTTTGGTGAAACTGGATCGTCGCTAAGACTAATCCGTCCACGTTTGAATTCTACATACCAACGAGAAATTATTGACTGATGTGGTGCTTCATTGCGGAAAAAAGAAATAAACTCGGCGAGGCATTCTTGTTGAGATAATTGTCTTCTAAAATTATAAAAAATTATTCTGCGAAAATATTCTCTTTTTAATTCAATTTTTCAACTAACTTGTCAGCTTCGACAGTTCGTTGTAACTACAACAGTACACGTATCGCACGCACAAAAACTCTGGATTTAGGCTAACTAAAGATGGAGGTTAATTTTTAGTAATGACATTTGATTAGTGGCGCCCTCTATGTGCCACTATGCAAAACTAAGACATCCACGTAAGTTGATAAACCGCAGATACGTAGACAAGATTTCATCTTGACTTTGCACTGACGTCTTACTGGAAGAACGCTTTATCTCATTAATTAACCCTCAAATAAAACCGTGAGGTACTTATTTATAAACCTTTGTATTACACAGTAGTCTAATTTTCTTTTTTGTTTTTTTTTTTCTACATCGACTTTGGGATTCTATTCCTACCTTTTCTTGTATTTTAATTACTTATTGGACTAGATTTGTGACTGTATGAAGATCACGTTCCTATCTGTACACTTTGCTGTCTTAAAGTTTAAGCGAAGCCATTTGGTATCTGCTTCTCGTTCAAAGGGACCACGGGATTGTAGTTTAGCCAAGGATCCAGGACAGTTCGTAATTAAATCATTGAAATAGTTTATCGTTATTTATATTTAGTTCCTAAGATTGTGGCGATAATTATTCAATTTATAAGCAAAGCAGGCTAATTACAGGTTAGTTTGAGATTTGTTAAATCCTAGATCATTCTTTTTATGCTACAGTTTTAATTCGATGACTAGTTGATTAAACAGAAGGTAATTATACAAACATTTATTCAAACATTACATATATTTAATCGCTTTAACTAATAATTGACTCATTAGCCAGATGTTCATTATTAAATTTGCACGTTTAATTTACAGCCTTAATTTATTTAATTAAGGACTCGTTAGTAAATTGTTCATTATTTGAATATTACTTCATATATTTGTCAGCTCCAATTTAGTTAAGGATTTGTTAGTAAATTGTTCATTATCCAAATATTAACTTTATTTATTTGATAGCTGTAACTTAATTAAGTGCTCGTTAGACAGTCATCCTTATTTAATTATTTTTACTAGTTGACTATTAATTAGTAAACCGTAAGCTATCCACCAGTGGCGGCTCGTGAGTATTTGACATGGTGAGGCAGATAGAATAATAAATATTCAAAATTGTTTACAATTGATTAATAAATACCTGATATATATTTAATATATTGGGTCTTGTATATACAATTGATTAATAAACTCTATATACTACATATAAAAACAGTTTATATATATTTATATATATATATAGGGCTTCCAGTACAAACAGGGCTGCCAGACGTGAACTGAGCCCTATATCGCGCCCCATTCGATTTTTAAGGGAAAACGAAGTTTCAAAGCAAACCCTTGTGAAACGAAAATAAAAAAATATTCTAAAAAATTAATCGAACAAATTTAAAAATAAAAAATAAATACTTCCTATTAAATATAAAATTTAATAATATAACAAATATATACATATATATATCAGTATATATATATATAAATTGTGAAACGAAAATAACAACAATCCAATTAAATAACAAAATTTCAAAATTACATGCAAAATGAAAATATTTTAAAATACAGAAAATTTCCTTTATTGGCATTGCACGTAGAACTACATTTAATAGATTTTACTTCTTGTATAGCAAAGGTATCCTCCGGTTTTTTGTGTTAGCAAAATAATCAATTACATCATTATAAAATCGTTCATCCCTCGTCATCGTTTTAACCAATTCCTTTTCGATTGCAATTAGTGCACAGTTACTAAGTCTTTGTTGTCCAATTGTATTTCTAACATACGATTTTATACGTTTCAATGTGGAAAAACTTCGCTCAACGGACGCGGAAGTTACCGATATGGTAACTACTATACTTAGCAATTTAAAAAGTTCTGGCATACAGATGGCTAACTTTTGTTCGTGCATAAATCTTAACATTTCACATGGTGTTTTAGAATTACCAAGGAGTTGCATGTCACTATAAATAACAGCTAATTCATTTTTTAATTGAATTTGATCAAAAAATTTATATTGTTCAAACAAATTATTTAAGAGCCTCTGAGGAAATGCCTTCGAATATTCTTCAAATTTACTTTCTGTTAATAAATCAAAAAAAGCAAGTTTTTCTAAATCAATAAATCTAATTTCAATTTGACTAATAAACGTATCTAGAATTTCGAAAAATAATTTTCTATAATTTTGTTTAGTATCTGGAACGTCATCAATTCTACGCCTTTTATGTGCAACAGATTCGTCAGACATCGAATTTTCGTATACAGTACTGAAATATGTATCACACTCCCGAAATTCTCTAAACTTATCAAGCAAAAAACGTAATTATTATTATTATTATTGAAATTTCTGTTAGACTTACCGTGTATTGTAAGAGATTTTGATAAACCAGGGTTTGGTCTTGGAAGGTTTTTGACATATAATTGATCTTCTACCGATAGAACAACGAACGTATTTCTTATTAAAAAATCTACAATGTCTTGTGTATTTCTTACATTTTCTAAATCCATATTCACAATTTTTAAATCACTGAAAATATCACTAAACAAATATTAAAATATTTAACCTAACTTTGTTATTCCCCCAAGCTGTAATTTGCGATTCGGGCCGAGAATGTCAGCCTCGAGTATATTCGGTAGTTCGGCGATTGTGATTCGATGAGAGGCTCAGTTCAAATTGGCTTCAGACTAAATAATACATACATACATACATTGATATCTAAAGAATATCTACTTGAAACAATAAAAATACTCCTGTTAAAACTTAAAACATATTATTTGCGTGGAGGAAATATTGAGAAACTGTACAAGAAGAATGTAAACCTTTAGACATCTTTATATCATTAAATAAATACTTAATTTATCCTATTAATAATGCTTTCTATATTATTAAAAAATTCAAAAATCTCACAATAAAGTTAGAAAAATCTATTAACTTTTTGAATATTTTTTCTTCTTTGTTATCTTAAATATGTAGCTAATACTTTACTGTAATTTCCATAGAAATTGAGAATTTTTTTGACTGCTGTAGTGCGTTATAAATTTTCAATGAGAGGCAATGAGTGGCCGGGCCTCAAATATTCGTGTTTAGTAGGGATATACATAGATCAAGCATGAAGTTGGTCGGGGCAAGTATACGCGCTCGTACATTCGCACGGAATTAAAATGAAATGATAAATTTGTACTTTGCTTGTAATGCCGGTTTATTTAAAACTATTTTCTTATTGTTTATAAGATAAATTCTGAATAAAAGATGATAATTAATTTATAAAGAATTTTAAAAGTATACATATTATTCTTGTTATAATTCCAAGATTTAGATGGTGAGGCACTGCCTCACCTGCCTCACCTGACCAGCCGCCACTGCTATCCACAGTAGCTTTTTCACATAATCTTTTGCTTCATAGACCACTGTTAACTATACTCCACATATTCAATGGTTTAATGTAATTATTGATTCAGTAGTAAACTGAATCATTACTTTCTTATGTGATTTTATTTTTTGTTGTTGTTGGGAAGACCTTATTAAGTGGCTGTTTTACAAAAGAATATTTTTGTATGAATAGTGTAAACCAACTATACATATATGTAGGTGGGGACGATTAGCACTGTAAACTTAGACGTTTCTTTTTTTATCGAATACGTATCTACTTTATATATAAGTATAATATATAATAATAAGTATATAATATATATATATATATATATATATATATATATTTCTAAATATAGTATATAGCAAGATTTCTTAATAAACACAATAAACTTGTAATATTGTTTAATTTTTCTTTTTTTTTCTATAAGAGGGACCCACTTTTATGTTAACTAAATACCGAACGGATTTTAGAGATCGTCTTCTTGCTTCAGTTTTGGCTAAAGGCTTTCAGGGTAACAATACTGTGATATCCTGTTAAATCTTATCTACAGGGAATACCCCACTCTCCTAGATTTTAAGTTAGTTCTAGCACCCCGGAGATCAAGGAAAGGGATCGATTATTTATTGTTCTATTAAGCACAGAGACAGGACATTACAAAATAAATATATTGTGTACATATATTAACTGCGGAAGAAAGATGGCAATATTACGTATAATAATTAATAGTAATATTATGTATATACATTATATGTTTATACACAAGTCAACACTACTTCGACAACAGAATATTCATGGGAAACGCCAAAAATAAGACTATTCAGGTCTATTGAAATAGTTAAAATGTAACTACACTTACCTTAGTACGCGATCTGCTCTCTGCAATACTACATAAGTAGATCTTCTATGCTCTTCTGTTCATAAGATAATTACAACGTTTAATGCGCATTTCACGTACTTTTGCTATATATTATTAATTATATATAGTTATGAAGAGATATAGTCGAATAAATATAAATAACAAAAAAATAAATAAAGTGTATTTATATACTTAGGTATGTTAGAAAAAGAACATTGTAATTAAGTTTGTATATGAAATGAGATTACATTATATATGTATATATTAAGATAATATGAAACAAATATATATATATATATATGAATCATATTTAAAGATCACAATTTATTTCAATACACATATATGTAATACTATTTCCCTAGCTAAATTCCTTTTGCACAACATATAGTAATATAAATCCGATATTAATAATGTATTCATCAATTTTAGAACATAAAATAAAAAGATAGATCAATGTTAGTGTAGAGATTTATACGTATATAGAAAACTTGTATATAATAATGTGATAGATCTGAGGTCATACCCAAGGAGTTCAAGTTGTAGAACTTAATAAATAGATAAAATTGATATATATATATATATATATATATATATATATATATATATATATATATATATATATATATATATATGATGCAGAAAAAGTTATTGATGAGTTTTATATATATAACAAATTACAAATGATTTAAATACATATATATAAAAATAATATTCTAATAATAAAAATTATGATTAGGTTAAAATGAAATGAAAGATATTATCAAAAACAGAAAATATTTGTGTAGATACTAAATATATTAAACACGAGAAAGTAATGTAAAGGGTTTTCCAATAGGGACTTGACAACTTTTAATTCAATTTGTGAACGCACCCTTTCACTAATCATCGAACTGTCACTGTCAATTTATTCAGTAAAGTTAACATTTTCGTTATGGTAAAGTACATGAACGAACAACGTCTGCAAATTATAAAAATTTACTACAGAATTTCGGAGTCGGTGACCGCTACGATAAGAGCGTTAACTCCGATTTTCGGTCGTAATTCTCGCCCTAGTAGACAGGCAGTAACAAGTTTAGTGCAAAAATTTGAGTCTACATATTCGTTGTGCGATGTTGCCGTGCCGTGCCAGTGAGATAACGGGTTGGTCGAAATGTCGAAAATATCGCTGCCGTTGAAGCGTCCGAAGCAAATGATCCAAACCAGTCAATTCCACGGCGTTGGGGGCATCGCCCAGACCTCTTTATGGCGAATTTTGCGTAAGGATCTTGGTTTACACCCATACAAGATCAAGCTGACTCAAGAATTGAAGCCGATGGACCATTTCAAGCGACGTACGTTCTCCGATTGGGCTCTGGAAAAGATGTGCCAAGATGATCAATTTCATCGCAAAATCATTTTCAGTGACGAAGCTCATTTTTGGCTCAATGGGTTCGTCAATCCAACGTGTGGCTTTGTAAAAGCATAAAGATGCAATTCGCTAGAGCATTGCTCCTAATACTCCTAAATATGCAAAAGTTGTCTTGTATGAAAAACCAAAAAATTTAAAACATTTTAGTAATATAAAACCGGGATCAAATATAGAAACAAATTATCAATTGTTCTGCTAAATCAGAAAAAACTATTAGTTTTTCACAAAAATATTAGGGAGAGACTAGGGACTATAGATTGATTGAATAATTTTAAAAAATGCTATAAATGTACTTTTCATAGATTGATTTTAAAACTTTTTGAATCAGAAGTACTTGATTCCAAAAAATTTTGGATTGCAGGTTATATCGTATAATCTATGTTTTAACTCATTGTACCTGACACCATTCACATTGAGTGATGTTCTTCAGAGTATTAATGAACTCAGGGCTGATTTTGCGTCGGGTCACGATGGACTTCCTATTTTTATCATTAGGGACTGTGCTTCAGTTTTGTGCGAACCACTTGCTGTTATATTTAATTTGGCCATGACGACTTCAACTTTTCCAGATGTCTGGAAGATCACTAGAATCGTTCCTGTTTTTAAGAAAGGTGATCGTTGCTCTCTCCATAATTATCGACCAATTAGTATTCTGTCTAATTTTGCTAAGATTTTTGATTATATTCTCCACCGAAAACTTACTAAATGTTTGAAACCCTTTATTTCTCTGCAGCAGCATGGTTTTACTGCTGGTAGATCCACTGTTTCCAACCTAGTGGAAATAACACAATTTATTAGCGAGTCAATGGACAATAGACAGCAAGTGGATGTCGTTTATACTGATTTTGCTAAGGCTTTCGACACAATTAACCACTCAGTATTAGTTTCTAAATTATCCAGCTTTGGATTTTGCCATTATGTAATTGATTTGATCTCTTCATATCTACATAACAGAAGTTGCTATGTTTCGTATAATGGATTTTCGTCAGATATATATACTGCTTCTTCTGGAGTTCCACAGGGATCCACTTTGGGACCCTTATTGTTTAATATTTTCATTAACGATCTGTTCAAATCACTTACATGTAATTCCTTGGCATATGCTGACGATTTAGAAATTTTTTCTAGGATAACATCCTATGACGATTGCCGAATACTGCAGCATAATCTTAATACAATTAGTGATTGGTGTGTGCAGAATGATATTATTATTAATGTTGATAAGTGTGCTGTGGTAACTTTTACTAAAAGCAATAATCCCCTTATTAGTCAGTACACCATTGATCACACTGTCATTCTGAGGAAGTCGAGAATTGTGGACCTTGGGGTCCTGTTTGACTCCAGATTGGAATTTACAGATCACATCACTACTATATGTGCTTCGGCGTCACGTGCTTTGGGTTTCCTTATGCGTTCCTGCAGACATTTTAATAACATTACGGCTCTCAAGGTTTTATACTATGCTTTTGTCCGGACTAAGCTTGAGTATGCCTCGGTGGTATGGTATCCGTGCTATATTTATCAAAGTTTGTTTCTGGAGAGAATCCAGAAAAGATTTTTAAAGTACTTATCTTACCGGCTTGATGGTACATACCCACCGAGGGGAGTTGATTATGAGGCGTTATTGGTTAGACACAGCTTCCAATCTTTGTCTTGTCGTAGGGATACTACTAGTGGGAAGTTTCTTGTTAACTTAATTAATAATGATGTGGATGCCCCTTCTGTACTGTCTCAGGTTTGTCTATTGGTTCCTTCTCATTCCACTCGGTCTTTTGATTCCTTCGCTCTTCTGAGGGCCAGGACTAATGTTCTATTGAAAGCTCCACTTACCCATATGTGCAGGAATGCGAATAGGCTATTCCCAGATCCTTTTCATAGGTAATACTTTCGGTGGTTTAAGAGTGTGGTACAACTTTGGTTTCATATAAGTTTTTTGTTTTTTTTGCCTATAAATATATTCTTAAGTTTTTAGTTTTCATTTATTATTAATATTGTATATTTTAATTTTTATATATATTTAAGTTAGTTTCATTTAATACTTGCACACTGTACATATTGTTTGATTTGTCCTTTAAATGGCTTGTCTGTTGGACAATAAAGATATTATTATTATTATTATTATTATTATTATTATTATATCATTATCAACAGAAAATACAGTAATATTGAAACTAAGGTAACAGAGTTTTTGTAAAACATATATATATATATATATATATATATATATATATATATATATATATATGTATGTATGTCTTCGTTTCTTTATCATAATGGCTATATTAACATAATATAATATTTTTTAATTCAGTAAATTTTTAATTTTAGGTGTAGCGTAAATTATATGTGAGTATTAGATTATATATTTTCGTATGATGGAATGAGAGAGGTAATGCATGTAAATATTTCTTGTTTGTAGTATTTTGAATTCAAGGTATGTTCTGTTCACATATTACAAAGATTGACGAAGGATCTGCAATGTATGATTTAGTAGTTTCGCATGTGCAGTAGAAAGTGGTAATACAGATTCATGTTCTAAACAAAAATCTCTAGAATTTTGTAGATTTAGCGAAATACAGTGACTGTGGTTCTACAAAGCAAACTTCGAAAAGTAGCATTACGTCGATAGCTATACAAATAGAAAAAATACTTACCGAAGGGGAAGCAAATCGAGAAAATCTTTTTATTTTTTGAAAATAAGAGTTTTTATGTATTATTGTTGCCACAATAGTCTGAATACATTACGGGATCATTACTTTATTGACAGTTCAATTTATATATGTAATACGTAAACTTCATCGTCTGATTTTTAAATATGAAGAGCACAAACCAGTAAAAATTCACAGTAAAGTTTATGACATCTACACAATTGAAAGTTTTCGATACATTTGCGTATTCATATTATTTTCTCAAAACTATTGTGTCAAATTTTCTATACTTCTAAGGTGTAAAAATTTACATTTATTTCAATTTAGTAGTTTTGGCATAAAAATATATAAAATTCACACTACCCGGCGCTATACTACTGTGGGCAAAAAATAGAAAGACTTTGTTCATAATTTTTAAATTCTTAATTTATTCTTCCAAGTCTATTTCGTCCCCCTCAAAGTAATGCCCTCTAGCCCCAATACACTTGTGCCAACGTTTCTTCCAATTCTCGAAACAGTTGTTAAAGTCAATTTCAGGAATAGCCTTCAATGCGCGTAGCGATTCACGTTTAATGTCTTCAATTGACTCAAAACGGTTTCCCCGGAGCGGTCGTTTGAGTTTGCTGAATAGCCAGAAGTCACATGGAGCTAAATCAGGCGAATACGGTGGTTGCGGCACGATATTGGTTGAAAATTTGGCGAATAACTCACGAAGAATTAATGCAGTATGCGACGGTGCATTATCGTGGTGCAAGAACCAAGAGTTGTCGGCCCATAATTCTGGCCTCTTTTTACGAATAGCATTGCGCAAACGACGCATAACACTCAAATAGTATTCTTTGTTGAGAGTTTGGCCGGTCGGAAGTAATTCGGAGTGCACCACACCTCAATAATCGAAGAAAACTGTCAACATAACCTTGATTTTTGACTTGTTTTGACGTGTTTTTTTGGGCTTCGGCTCACCTTTGATACGATATTCGGCCGATTGATCGTCTGTTTCCGGGTCATAAGCGTAGATCCAAGTCTCATCTCCAGTTATGATGCCTTCCATTTTGTCTTGATAGTCGGAAAGCATTGTTTCACAGACGTCAACGCGACGCTGTTTTTCGAAAAAATTGAGTGATTTTGGAACGAATCGTGCTTTCACTTTTCTTAGGCCCAAATGATTTTTCAAAATGGTTTTCGTTGATCCTTCCGATATTCCAACGATACCAGTAAGGTCTCTGACTGTTAATCGTCAATTCTCAAGCACCAATTCCTTGATTCTATTGACACGTTGATCATCATTTGACGTTGATGGCCGTCCTGGACGTGGTTCGTCATCAACGCGTTCTCGACCCTCTTTGAATAATTTGTACCAATCAAAAACACTTGCTCGCGACAAACAATTATCACCGAAGGCCTTTTGCAACATTCTGAACGTTTCGGCACCAGAAATTTGATTCCATATACAAAATTTAATGGAACTTCTTTGTTGAATAATTTCACTCATTGTAAAAATCGCCGAATGCACTTTTTGTACTTCAGAAAGACAAGCCTATACTAAATACTAATGATTATTTTGATGTGACATTTGGCACAGATGTCAATGACAGTCACACAAACCTAGAAAAAAAATATTTCGACGAATGGGTTTTCGCGCGAAATTTTAATTAAAAAAAAGTCTTACTATTTTTTGCCCACAGTTGTATATTTTGATATGTAAACTACCAGCGTTTGGTGTAAAATTTAACACCGAAAAATGTTACTATGTACGCCGCCTTGTGTTTACACATAAAGTTTTTTATTGTATATGATGAATATAATTAACTCAACGATAAAAAATCAACTAGACTTTTTATAAAGAATAATTGTTTGTTGCATGCACTGGTAAACAAAATTAGAGCGAACAAATGACTGACAAACACGTCACTTCCTCTACATTTATTTCATGGATATCAAAATTGATCGCAGAACAGCACAAACTGAAATGTAAAGGCAATTCGTTGAAATTTTTGACACGAAACAGAGAACAATGACTTGTTGAGTTTTACTTGGGCATCGCACGCAACCTCTAAACTGAAACACCATTCTATGAAAGATCATTTTCAACGGAAATTAGTTTTATTTGGAGACTTCTTAACTGCATTATCAATGCGGATGTCTATCATGAAATGTTTCAGAAATTTTAATCTTAATATCTGATACAAACAATATGCTATGCTTACAGGGGCATTATAAACTAAAATATGACAATGTACACTACCGCCAAGAGAAAACAATAAGTCAAAACTTTACACGCAGTGATTCCTATTGTTTCAACTAACTATATAAAGAGATATTGTAAACTATGAATGTAATTAAATAAATAAAAGGTTGATGCAGAAGTTCATAACGTTCTCATTAAAGAATATGTTCTCCGTCATTATTTACGAGTTCCTCCTAATGATCTGGCAACTTTTCGATTCCACACCTGAAGGAATCTAATGATCTTCCTTAACGTTGAGTACTATTTATGTTAAAATGATCCTCTTTAAATCGAAGAAATTATTTCCTTGTACTTTGCCAAATTACGTTTTCTCCGTAAACACCACAAATAGTTCTAGCGGCATCCTATGCATTAACTCCTCTGTAAAACTCGAACAAAAGGATAGGTTGGAAGTGCTCGTTTTTTATACTTGACAATCCATTTTCTTTCTAGGACTTCTTTTCTGAACTCCAAAGAAGTATTTATACATAATATTTTTAAAAATTGGTTCCGTCCAGATTACAATCATTCCTTGTTCTAAAAGAAATTGGTTTGGTGACTTCTTAAAAATATTATTTATGTATTAATGGCTAATTAAACTCGAAAATAACTACAAGTTTTATTTACGCAGAAGATTCAGATAAATTAGACCGAGTCTACTTTTTTTGCAATTATTTATTATTACAAAATAGTCAACTTGCTTAAAGACCCACTCAAACGTTTCTATTTAAGAAAACTGCAAATTCAATAAAAAGGTGTTCATTAAGAAAATCATGCCATTCCAGACTATTGTTTCGTTTTTTGAAGTTTAATAGGGAGGACAACTAGGAACTGTGAGAATATTGTGGTATTGCACTATTAACACACGAATATCCCTGATTAAAATGACATAAATAAAAATGAATCATACATCATTAATCTAAATAAAATAATCTATTTGGTTGGAGGTGTTTTAAAATTAAATCAGGTAAGTAAATTGCACTACATATATAGCTGATACAAGGCGTCAGAAATTTTATCAAGAGGCTATAACCAAAAAGGAATAAATAAAGACCACATAAAAGAAGTTTTCCTTTTATATCTTCATGAAATTTCTCAAGAACATCAACACCTGTTGTTAGCAATTAACTGCAGGCCATACAATAGACAAATATTAGTACGCAAATATCCAACTGACTTCTATCAGTGGCTTGCTTAATAAGTCAGGCACAACTGTTGATAATTATTATAATCTGTTTTAGTCTAATCTTAAAATATATTTTTTCTTTCATTTCGTAAAAATACTTTTTATAATTTTTATCTATAAATGCAGAAAATGTGTCAGTTAATTATATTTTCCATTTTTTCTGTTTTCCGCCCAATAGGTATTAAACTGTCTTTTTAAGATGCAGTGGACTAGAAAGTTAATTATTTTGTAAGAGGCATGTGCAATATTAAAATTATGACCTTTGAAAATTGAAAAATATTTTACTTTGGACATGATGATATGATGTCTATCAAATTTATCAATTTTTTTTATTAAACAAGAAATTTTAGAGTTCGTAATCAGTATAAATTATTAACATATTCCGTTTTTCAGGATTACTGTTGTCATGGAAGATGTTACTTCTGCAAAAAATATAAAGAGTAAAAGCAGAGGTCCCCCATGGTTTTGTAAAAAATGTTCACTGTGTTTTAACAGTAGGCGATTACTATACGCGCATAAGAAAGCAGTACACATACAATTACCCAAGGAACACTTATCTAATTACATTTTTAATAAACAAACTGAAAAATTCATATGCAAAATATGCTCATTGGAACTAGAATTGAAGGAAATGATGGACCAACATGTATTATTACATGAGGAAAAATTTACTTGCGAAGAATGTGACACAGTTGTTTATTCGCCATATAAATATTCATTACACCTTCATAAACATAATCCTAGTGCAGAATTTCGATGTCCATTATGTGATTACAAAACAACTAGGCAATCCGGAGTGTTTATGCACATTAGTAGAGTGCATTTGAAAAGATATGGATACATGTGCAAACATTGCGGAAAGGGCTTTGACGATATTGTTACATATCAAGAACATGAAAATGGACATATCAGTTCAAAAACAGTATCATGTGTTGTATGCAAAAAGCAATTTGCTTATACTAGATATTTGATATATCACCAAATACGTTATCATCGGGTATCAACAGTAGACCCAAAACTTGAAAATCAATGTGGTATTTGTAAAAAAAGTTTTACCAGTAAGAGTTTTCTTAAGGAACACACGAAAGTTCATAACAAAACTAATAATTCGCACCAACACCTTTGCGAATGGTGTGGTAGAAGTTTCAAAGGAAAAAATTCCTTCACAAAACATATTATGTCACATACTGGTAATAAACGACATAAATGTAGCTATTGTGATAAAGCGTTTACCAGAAAGGGCTTCTTGGTTTTACATGAAAGAATTCATAGTGGTGAAAAGCCATATGTATGTCCTCATTGTGAAAAAGCATTTAACCAACCTACTGCTTTGAAGCGACACATTCGGTGTCATACCGGAGAACGTCCCTACGTTTGTAACGTATGTGGTCTTAGCTTTACTTCTAGAACAGCATTAAATAAGCACATTATAACGCGATGTGGATAAATAATCGTTGTTAATGTATTAGTAAATTTGTATAACTAATTCATTATTTTATGTAATACACACAAAAATGAAATAAAAGTATGTACTTTGCATTTAAATTAATTTTCCACCTAGTGTTCCAATAATAATGAATAATGTGTATAGAAAAATATTCAGTAATAGGTCCATAAAATTATATGTAAAACTATTTTTGGTTATGCAATATATATGTAAATGTAATTAGCAACACTTAATTTTTCGTCCATTGTAAGGTAATATGTCAAAAGCATTACAAAATATTTTTCACGCCCTCAACGAAACCCAAAAAATAAATTTACGAACTTTATTTATATATTTTTTCTTTTTTAACGTGAAATGAAAATTTATATTTATAGTTTACAATTGAGTCTTCCTGAGTACACAGTTGACTATTTTTCTTACCAGAAGATGTGACAACATTGGTAGTTATTACTCACTTCTAAATAATGTCCATAAGATTTATCTCAGTACTCTTGATGTTTTACGAATTAAAGAGTTAATTGTGTTTAATTTTGTATCCCAATGATTCATAAAGTCAATTTTTTTCAATACAATTGTTTTATTACTTTTTCAACTTGCAACTTTGAGTGCCGTACACGAACTACTATTGTAATATCACCTGTCTTGTTTTCACCTAAAATAGATTTAAAGATACATGCTCCATCAAATACTGTTCATTTTGGTTTATACCGACAAAACACTTTTCAATATTATATTACTCTATCAGAAGCCTAGTAAAACAATACAAAAATTTTTGACAAAACGCATTTATTTACGCATTTTTCAAAGTATTCCCCTTCACACGGTATTTCTCTAGTCTTTTCGCGTTGGTTTGCTTTTTTAAATATGTCAATTGCTTCTTCGCTGGAACACAATTTACGCTTTACACGAAAAAGAAATTATTAAATGCCAAGCTTGCCAGAGTATATGACGGATGACTCATTATTTCAATGTTTTGGAAAACTTATGTTGGAACCAATATATTTTCATAAAGGTTCAAACTGCCAATTATTACTTTTTTTCGATATCATAGCACTATAAACTTTCATCACATATAATGATGTTATACGAAGGGTACTAGGAAAGTTTTGCAATATGACGCAACATGGATCGTAGGAAGCTGCTTTGTTGCTGCATGTTGAGACATGTTCATACGTGCATAGTAGCCGCCGCGCCATGTCGATGGGCCCAGTTATTCATTGGCAATGAGAATGTAAAGTGCTTGTGATGACATAGTGGTCACGAAATGAGATAAGGGCAGTTTTGCGTTATAATTTCGTGCGTGGTTTAAACATGGACCAGTGCTTCGAAGAAATTACTCTTGCACTAGGTGATGTTTGTCCACATCGCACAACGATATTCAGGTGGTATAGAGAATTCCAAAGGGGAAATTTAACTGTGGAGGATGCTGAGAGGCCGGGAAGGCCACGAACGTCAGTTACGGAGGAAAACGTTACTACTGTGAGGAAAATGCTTGGCGAGGACAGGCGAGTGACCTTCCAACAGATAGAGGGTACTTCAGGCCTAAATGCACCAGAAATTTGTTCGATTCCGCATGATCATTTGCACGTGAAGAAACTTTGTTCTGTCTGGGTGCCGCATCGACTGACTGAAGAGCAGATGACACGACGTGCGAATTGGTGTCGGGAGATGCTAAAAAAGTTTAATAAGGGAAAATCTCGGTATGTGAACAACATCTTGACAGGTGACGAGACTTGGCTGTACTATTACGATGTACCGACCAAAGCTCAAAACAAAGTTTCTGTCTTTGATTATGAGGACACACCCGTAGTTGTCAGAAAATTCCGATCTGTAAAGAAGAAAATGAAAGCTGTATTTTTCGAATCGAGTGGAATTATGGAACGCGTCGTTTTGGACACACAGACGACAGTCACGACTAAGTGGTATACTGAACAGTGCCTGCTTAAAGTCATTGGATCTATGAAGAACCTTAAGCCAAAGTCAAGAATGGACACCTGGTTCCTCCATCATGATAATACTCCAGCTCACCGCGCCAAAGCCTGCACCCTACAGTCCAGATCTTGCTCTGCGATTTTGCACTGTTCCCGCATGTGAAAATGAAGCTAAAAGGGAGGCGGTTGATGAGGACCTTCTGCGGGCCTGGGACAACGAGTGTGCTTTACTCCCTAGTGAAACTTGGCAGAACTGGTTTAAAAAGCGGTTTCGGAGGATGGAGAGGTGTATTGAGTGGAGAGGAAATAACTTTGAAAAAATTAAATAAACAAAGCTGTATTACAAAACATTCCTAGTATCCTTTGTACACTAGCTGAAATGAATGGTAAGGCGGTTTAGTGTAGATCTGCATTCACACGGTCTTCTTTTCGAATTAGATTGAAATTGTAAGGAAGTCAACATAAACAGAGCGTAAGTGTCTTTAAATGTTTGGTTAAAATGATGTTCATTACTTTCACACTAATCTTTAAGATCATTTATATAATCCTTACAGAAACATGCCAGTCTTTTTGATCATGTCCTGAGCGCTACCAATATTCTTTTAGGTAACATTCGTTTTTGTCTTAGGAATTTCAAACATAAACATTATTTAAGAAAAATCAACCATGTCCAAATTCATTATACCACCGCTGCACGGTAACTAAGGAACGCGACTTGTTACTAAATACCCGATTAATTGTCTGGAAAACACTCAATACAACGTAAACTACTTTTGAAATTTGAAAAAGTCACAACTCAATAATGCTTTTGGTTCCTTGTGCAAATGATTATTTTAAAATTTATAATATAAAAATGTTCTAGTATATTTTTCAACTGCTATTGCCATTAGGCTTGTAAATAACTAGGCTGGAATGTCTAACAAAGTTTGTATTAAAGTATATAACCTGCTAAAAAGACAGTGTTGAGAGAATATCCTCCTGTGGCGTTTTGTTGAAGTTATTGTCGACGGTTCACAATAATCACTGTGAATGACACTAAAACGTACGCAGTACATTTTAATCATATATTTTTCAATTTTTCATCAAATTCGCTAATCAACAAGCATTTTATTTGTCGATATGTAACTCAGTCCCAATGTTTATCTTTTACTACATTCTGCTTTTTCTTAAAATTTCTTTAGTATTGAAATTTGCCAGACGTAAATAAAAAAGAAAAGATATTCAAAACAGATAACTGGAATAATTCTGAACAATAAAAGAAATTGGGTACGTATATTGTTGATGAAATTGTTTGAAGGCTTTAATTGTCGCCCTAATATTTCCCGATAGTATCGATTTAGATGCCTACATCATATGAAGGTGAGTTTTTGCCGATGTGGATCTCGGAAAATAGCAGACATAGTGAGACGTTTAAATGACCAAATAATTGCAGTTTTACGAACTCAATTTAATAAATTTTTTTGTTTTCTGTTTCTATAACCCCTTGTTACTGACTTTAAAAAAAATGCGAAAAGAAGAAGTTGTAGATAATTATGTGTTTAATAATACAGGCTAACTATATTTTTTATTTAAGCTGTAATTTTTGAGTTATGACACAAGATTCTAATGATATACAACGTGACATAGTCATTTTTATAAATAAATAAATTATGGCCATTTTTCTTCTTTTCTAATAGACCTAAAACGATCCTTTTGCTTGATCTACAGGGTACTAAAACTAGCTCATGAAATAAACTCGTTCTGTTAATCAAATCTAATAGGACTCCACAATATTGTTACCCTGAAAGCCTTAAGCTAATATTAAAGTAAAAGATGGATCAATATAATACTTAGTAAACTAAGAAAAAAAAGACGCCCTTTTATAGCAAAAAAAAAGTTAAGCTGGTTAAGCTCTATTACAAGTTTATTGTATTTGTTTATTTTTGAAATACAGGTTGTTAAAAAAAGATATATTTACTAGATAGATATTTAAAAAAGTCGTCTAAGTTACTGTTTGAATCTCTAATTACTATCTCCACCTATACGTATAGTTTGTTCATACTACGAAAGAAATATTCTATAATATATGTGCCACTTATTGGGCACTTCCCAGTAACAAAAGAAAACAAACAAAATAATAACAATACATCGCATAAGTAAATAATGTTCAGTTTACTACTAAATTATTAATTACATTAAATAATTAACTTTATGCTGAAAAAAATTGGCTGTGCTCTATGGAAAACTAAAAGATTATCTGAAGAAGAAAAAACTATTCAGATTAGCTGACGGTTTACTATTTAATTGTCAGTTGGCAAAAATAAGCAACTCTGTCTAATCGTTCAATGAGCCCTTAATTAAGTTAGAATTAACAACTAGCTAAAGGTAAAATTTACCTAATGAATCATGACCTAATTACTAAAGATGCCCTTAATTAATTAAATTGAGACTAACAAATTTATAAAAGTAATGTTTGTATCTGGGCAATTACTAGCAAAGAAATTAAAGATATCGACTACATTAGATTTATCAAATTTGATAAGTAATACTTAAATATATTATGGTATAATCTGGTACGTAGACTTCCGCGGTCGTGATCCATACTATCTTCTTTGGGGCTTCCGGGCTCGAACCGCGTCACTGGTATAACTGCAGTGTTAGTGCAACAAACAGTAGCAATAGTTGAGCCCTGAAGATGTCCCATACGAGTGGGTACGAAACGTCGGCAATTATACCAGTGATGCGGTTCCAGCTCGGAAGCTCAGAAGGAGATAGTATTACGGTATGTCAACAAGCCCATTAATTAATTTACGACTGTAGGTATACCAATTTTAATAATAGATGCTGTCTAACGAGTCAATACTTAGCCATTTATTCTACGAAATTTGTGAATAAATAAATAAATACCTTCAATTTAATTAGCTCCACGTTAAATTCAAATTATTGCTTAAACATAACAACTCAGGATCTAAACGCTCTTGAACGATCCCCTAATTAGACTGAACGATAGCATATAAAATAAACAGTTAATTCCACAGTCTTGTGAAACAAATAAAAATAACAATATACTATGTAAATAATAATAATTATGAATGTTGTTAATTCCAGACTTTATTTCAATTCCTCGGTGTCTCAGGTCGTAAGCAAGATACCATATATCTTAGTTAAACCTGAAGACTACAGATTAAGCTCTGTCTTCTTAATCAGACGAACACAGGATTTTCATACACGTACTAACCTAGTCCGTTCGAAAATATATAAGCTACCGAAGGTAGGGAAGGAAAGAACCCTAAAGTCAACTTAGAGAAAAAAAAGGCAAATTAGCCCACTATGCAAGACAAAGTTTACAAATTATATACCTGTGTTTTGATAGTTAACTAATGATAATAAGATCGTTCCTTTAGTAAGATGCCAATATTAATCCAACTTGATCTTTTAACCACGTGTCGCGGCTTATCGACTTAACTAACACAATCCAATTATAAGTCTATAAATTAATCTATCGGCATAATATATTAAAACGTAATCGTTGCTAAATAGTAACTTACTTTAAATATGCTCAATCAATACTAAAAATTGAACTTTTAATGGCATGAACGATAGTCGACTTCTTAACGATCAACGTGTAATCAATAAAAGAGCAATATCAGCAGTCATTTAACTTTTAAGCAACTCGAGGTGTGTCGTGTTCAGGAGAAAATAAACATGAGAAAGAGCAAAATACCGACTTATTATTATGGCAATTAATTGCAAAACACTGGGAATAATTTCACATAAATCTTATTACGATAATCATTAAAATCTATTAATTAAAATAAATATTAAAGCATGGGGAGAGAAAACTATAACTCATGGATTGTATCGATTATAAACTTAAGCTGACAGATACGAGAAGGACGATAAGGATAACAAAGAAATGGATGTTGTTCGAATAATTCTCAAAATTTTGCAATTCCACAATATACAGCAGTGACCACAAAATAGGAAGACAAGTTAAAATTGTGTATGTAACACTCTATCTCTGCTAGTTTCCGACATCCCCATACTAAACATCGGAAAAAAATCACTGGTATTTAAATCATTTAGTAGTGTGCAAATATTATTTAGTTATATGACAAAATTAGTTCACGTAGACAATTGCAACTATTACGTACATGCAGACATAAGAAAGATTGGGAAGTTTGAACCCTTCAATTCAAACAAGTTTTATCATTCTTATTTCAAACATGTTCGATATGTCCATATTATTGTGCATTTTTAGGAAATCTTTTAAATTGTACAGAAAACATTGCAAATTGATGCACCAAAATTTTTGCTCGACATAAAGAACTTTATTCATATTCGAAATACTGACAAAATTCATACAGTAGTTTCTAATTTATAATTCTGCTTGTCAAAATTTTACTCTTTTCTTTTGAAAAAAATCATGAAATTGAAGAACATATCTTTAACCATTTGGTAAGTAATAAACAAAATAAGACTAATCTAAACTAAACGTCATTTATAAGCATCGTCCTTGATAAAAAATACATTTTTTAATTAGCAATATATCCGATGCTTACTAAAAACCAGTTCTTGGAAATTTTAAATTGTGTCAAGTTCTATAGGTATACCTATAATATATAATTAAATGTCTGTAATATCTTTGTGATTATGGAGCATATTAACACTGATAAAATTTAAAACTGCCTACGATTGTCCAAAACTTACATGACTTCGTTTCTTAATTAAATTCTAGGAATTTGACTACTTTTTTATTTTGTCAATTTCCATCAAAATAGCTACACATTCTAGCTACAATTCATCTCTTAAGCTCTCAAATTGTGATTTTTCCAATTCCTGTAACAGAAGAAAAAAGAATAGAATTAAATAACATTCGACTGAAAATATGAAACGTACTTCATTTGAAATGTACTTAATATTAATCCATTATTGTTTTCCAATTCGATACAAATTAATTACAATTAAGTTGATACCAATGATCCCTTAGTCTTCGTTCAACAAAATTTTAGTGTTGAAACGATTGGTGATCGGTAGGTACGGATATTGTATTGACTACAGTATTTAATAAACATTTTGAAACGAATTTTCTATGCACTCATTCTAGAGGACTTCGAATGTTTACTGACGTGTGTGAAAAAGTGGTTTGGTGAAGAGGCATCAAATTGGATACCGAAGTAGTCTATACACTCCCTGTAAGATCGGAAATGAGATAACAGCATTAGATTGAGCATCCTAATAATTCAAATGAATATGAAACTGAAAAAAGCGACTGTCGAATTTGAAACAGCTATCATATCAAATTAAATTAATTTAGAAAACTATATTTGTGTACAGTTTGTATCACAACAGCGATAAAAACTGTACACAAATACACTCTCCGTCGCAGAGAATGTGGAACTTCTTTAAAATAGTAATTATTAGTGGCACGATCTATTAAAAAAATATGCGTCGGTTAGGTAAATCTTTTGTTATGTTATGTCAAAATATCATGACATTTGTATCATTAAAAGCTGAGAAATTGCACATAAACTAACAGTGTGTATTTAGCATTGGTCAAAAAATGAATTTTGAACAAAGAGTAAATACCAAGTTGTGTTTTAAACTCGGTAAATCGTTTACTGAAACGTTTAATTTATTGAAACAAGTGTATGATACTGCGTAACGTTGGATCGCGTTTACTGAGTGTGTATGAATGATATAAACTATTTGAAGATTGTCGGACGGACATAAATGATGACGAAAATCCTGGTGCAAAAAAATCTGTGGTTACGGAAAGTATTTAGTAATAGTGAAGGGCATCAAAATTGTGCGTGAATTTTCCAACGATGGCAATGATAATGCCGAACATCCTTATTTCGATACGTAGAACATCATAGAATGGAATTAAATAAATTCAGTTGCGCTGAAGATTCAATTCATCGCACTTTGACACAGCATTTGCAACTGAGAAAGATTTGTGCAAGGTTTGTCAAAGTCAAACATGTAGACCGGCGAGATACTAGAATCAATTGCCGCGGGGCAAAAAATTGTCAGAAATATAAAATATCCTACGGTGTTTTTCAATCTGAGATTCAAAAAATAAAACGAGCAGTATAATTTTCTGTAAATTAATCCAATTTCTCAAATTTATCGTCGATATAGCTATACTTAGAACTAAAACACAAATTACTTCTGAATTGAAACTCCACAATAACTTGGCAGCTAATAAGGAACTAAGATTAAACATGACAAAGTACTTTACCATAGACAATATTCACCACCAACTCCATTATATACATGTTGATAATGAACAAATTCACTTGGTCACATAGTTTTTATATGATGGAACTGATTTACAACTTTCATTTTTCATAATACAAGCAACGAGGTAAAAGCGAGTAATATTAAGCGGCATACATTACAGTTAAAAAAAACTACTTTGTAATTTTCGCAAACAAATGTCATTTTTATTAAACAAGACTAATACTGACGTACAGAACGACGATTTATTCGCAGCGGGTGGGGTAAGTCATATTATATTATAGGATGTCTCTCCTCGAAAAGTCCGATTTGTTATTACCCATCTGAGATTCATCAGCCACGATTAAATCACGTATTGCAGTCATTTGAAACTTGTATTCTCACACAAGTTCTTAGAATTTTTCGCAGTGTACACATGTATGTATGTACATCGGAACATAGAGGTATGCAGCAGACGATATAATATTCAATTATAGAACACACGCAGATATTGTGGTATTGTAAAATTCAGAAAATCTTCCTGATTAACATGAACAATGCTTGTTATCTATGTAATAGGGGAAAATAAACTTAATCTTTTACATATCCCTATACGAAAAAATCGCTTACGGTGTGGTCTGCGGGAGCCTCGTACTGTTGACTTGCCATTTCTAGTGTAAACCATTCGAAACTTAGAAACCGCCTGTTTTAATTATTTAATGACTCGTTCTAAGACAATACATGAAATCCCGAACATTTCGTCATGAAATTATCAATCTATGAATCAATGAATAAATTGTAGATAACTTGTAATATGTTAATAATGTAAGTAATATAAAATTTTCAATTAAGTTAACGAGAGCTCTCACGAGTGTTATATTGCCTCTTTTATTGAAATTTCATACAGAGCAGATCATAACTTTTCACACTTCGCAATTTATATGGCCGCTCATAAACGTGAAAGTTGTTGTGAAAGTGTAATTAGGTTTTCACACCTCATCAACAGAAACCACTTGTCCACGTTTACTACACTGGAGTCATATCACTGAGACAAGTGTAGGTTTGGAGCACAAATGAGATACAAATACAAAAAATATTGTAAACACTATTTATGTAAATAATAATAACCCAATTTCTTTCATTTGTTCTAGATCAACTCCATTAGTTTTAATGTAATAAACATCGATTGTTCTTTCGGTGTAAGAAATAAAAACACAAACGATATGTTTAAAATGTTAATGTCTTTAAAAACATTTCTTCGTGCAGTAATAAATAATAATGAAAATAAAATTAAATCAGAATCTGTAGTTACATTACACTGTCGATGCCCTGCTAGCATAAAATTCACATTTTTAAAAATTACAAATTAGACTACCACTGAACCCGTCACAGCATTAAAATTTTAATATTATTATTCAACAGTTGTGCTTGTAAAATATGTTATAAAAATATTTTTCTACTCAAGATAACAGCTTAAATTATCTTCCACAAAGAATATTTGAGGCTATATACAATAAGTAAATTTATTACTTCAATACATAATAAAGAAGAAATTAAATTTATCGTGTATAAACCAATAAACAAATGATTTGTACCTTTTATATGTATATGTGTGTAATAGGTTTATGATATATACAATGTAATTCCATAAAATTAAATAACTGAAAATTAATAAAGCATAGTATAATCTTCACATCGCTGTTTGATATTTGGTTAGGTGCGATTGTTCAAGTGTAACGCAGAGTGTTCATATTGTACACAAGTACGTTTTTCTGCAGTAAATACATAGAAATTTATACCTTAACTTTTTCATTTCAGGTTTCAAAAAGTTAGGAATTGCAAAAAAAGAAATCATGTTTGGGTATGCAAGTCGTGTGATGCAGAGTTTGAAACAAGGAAATTACTTAGTCAACATAAAAAGGAAACACACATGCATTCTTTCAAAGAACATATATATAATTACATATACAATAACATTACAAATATTTATAACTGCAAAACATGTGACCATGAAGCAAGCAGCAAAGAAGAAATCGAAAAGCATGTTCTGGTTCACGAAGAAAAGTTTGAATGCAAAGAATGCAAAGAGACATTTTACAACGCTTATAAGTATGCTTTACACATTAAGAAACACGATGAAAATAGTCCATTTAAATGTCCACTGTGTACATACATCTCTCCGAGAAGAACGTCGATGTCTCAACATATAAATATGACCCATTTGAAGAAATATTTATATTATTGTAAATACTGTGGTAAAGGTTTCTGCGACGTTATGATGTATAAAGAACATGAAAATATTCATCGAGGTGCAGACCCTTTAATATGCATCGTATGTCAAAAGTCATTTTCCTTTACTAGAAACCTTGTTCAACACCAAATTAAATTCCATAAAGCAACAATATTAGGTGTACAGTTGAAAAATCAGTGCAAAGTGTGTAAAAGAAGTTATTCTAAGCCAAGTACACTCGAGAATCATATGAAAATACATGATAAAAGTAAACCTAAAGAGAAAACACACCTCTGTGATACTTGTGGAAAAGGATTTGCACAAAAAAGCAAACTTATTCTACATAATAGAGTTCATACAGGCTATAAACCTCATAAATGTAGTTATTGTGAAAAATGTTTTACAAAGCGAGACTATCTAGTAATGCACGAACGTATACATAGTGGGGAAAAGCCATATTGTTGCGTATACTGTGGAAAGTGTTTTAATCAGGATGCTTCCCTACGCATTCACATGCGCACGCATACAGGAGAACGTCCGTACGTATGTCATTTATGTAATAATGGTTTTGTGTCTAATGCGTCTCTTAAAATGCATCTAAATAAATGTTCTGGATGAGTATGAAAAGAAAGTGCTTCCTTGCAGATTATTTTCTTTTATTAAATATAATTTTATTGTAATTATGATTAGATAAATATATGTTATTTGTATTATCTACAGTCTATGATTTTGATATATTTATTTTGTTTACATAATTAAACGAATATTTAATTTTTAATTCCGAATTCCTTCTGGAATATCTGAATATTACAAATAAGTTCAAGTTTGAAGTAATTAAATGATTAAATAATCATATTGGCAAAAAGAATAGGTGAACCGATTGTCTTCCCACACCTTAGAACGTATTCATTTCGTTATTGTATTCACCTATTGTAGATAACCTGTAATTATAGGAGGTGTGGCTATTAAATAACGAGACTGATGCTGATACCGAAGAAGTGCGCATGCGCCAAACGCCAACGACTGACAGCTATTTATCGTGAAGACTTCTCTTTCAAATGCAGTACCTTTCGCGTCTGTAAACAAATCCATATAACCGTAGCCTTCGTTCGCATTAGAGTTGTTCTTTTGTTTCGCCGGAAAAATGTTAAGTAACTATTAATCAACATTACACCTTCACGTTCTTGCTCAACTCCGTGAAAGAATAAGGAAAAAACGACCCGAATTGTGGAAGGACAAGTCATAGGTTCTCCACCAAGACAATGCACTGGCTCATTCCGCATTGTCAGTCAAGAGGTTTCTAGCCAAGTACAGCATCCCAGTGTTAGACCATCCGGTTTATTCCCCAGATCTTGCGCCCTCTGTTCCCTAAAGTGAAATCTGAATTAAAAGAAACAAAATTTGAGTCCGTTGAAGCTGTGAAAGCGGTACGCTTCCTGAAGGAGCTGACAGAAGAAGACTTCCAGCACTGTTTCGAACAATAGAAGATTCGCATGGAGCGTTCTAGGAAAGAGAAGGGGTGTATATTGAAGGTGATAATAAGTAAACATGTATGAAATCAAAATAAAATGTTTTATAGCAACAGTCTCGTTATTTAATAGCCAGACCTCGTACTAGCAATAAGAGATAATTTGCTTCTCATGTTTGCTCTTTCGCTGCATATTTATTTGTTTATATCTAGTGAGATACTATTATGCTGCTGTTTCATTCTTTAGTGCTCACCCAAGTTCCTTGTTGATTTCTACCACTTTCTTAGATAAAATAAAGCACATTTAGTTAACTACATGTCTGTTTTATATAGCAATCTTCTAAAGCAATGGGATAAATTGCAAGTAATATATGAATTTATTAATATTTGTCACAAAAAGAATTATTCCTCCTTTACGCGGCATTTTTATATACCATAACATCTAATATCGTTTGAAAACAAACAAGCGGGTTACCACATGGACGTTTCTTATGAAGCCCGTGCTTCGCCTAAATAACTATAATGTATAACAAAATACAGGATATCAAATATATATATATATATATATATATATATATATATATATATATATATATATATATATATATATATATATATATATATATATATATATATATATGCCAGATGTACCGGAAAGTCTACCTGTTTGTCTTAACAGATATAGCTAGGCTTAAGTATGCAATGTTATGATTTGATACATATGTCATTTTATTCTGTTGACAGCAAGCTTCAAAGCCATATATGTTATATTTTGCGAGATTTATGCCTCTTTAAAAATGTGGAGTTTCGTGCCTGAAAAAGTGCATTTGCCCCACATATTACTTTTCTTACTTAATTAAAAGAAGGAAGGCGTTGAAAGTCATCGTTTCCTGGTAGAAACTTACAGTGAGCATATTCCAACCAAAAAAACATGTGATGCGTGGTCTCAATAATTCAAAAGTAGTGATTTCGATGTGCAAGATAAACGTTCTGCTAGACCGAAAAAGATTGAAGATGCGAAACTGCAGAAGTTATTGGATGAAGACCCAACTCGAATTCAAAAACAATTGGCAGAAACGTTAAATATGGCCCAAGAAACGATTAGCAACTGATTACGAGCAATGGTAAAAATCCAAAAGATGGGAAAATGGGTGCCACATCAATCGAGTGACAGGCAAATGGAAAATCGAAAAGTCGTTTGTGAAATGCTGCTATGATCGGAAGTCATTTCTGACGGGTGATGAAAAATGGATTTATTTAGAAAACCCTAAGTACAAAAAATCATGGTTATCACATGGCGAAGCCGGCCCATTGACTACAGGGCTAAATCGTTTTGATCGTAAGACAATGCTTTGTGTTTGGTGAGACCAGAGTGGCGTGCTGTATTACGAATTGTTGAAACAGCTAATACTTATCGCTACCGACACCAAACTATCAATTTGAACTATGCATTGAAAAACGTCCACAATGGGTCCGAAGACACGGTAAAGTGATTTTACAACACAATAACGCAACCATTCAAGCAAGCGGTGAAAGCACTTGGATGGGACATAATATTGCACCCTCCGTACTCTACAGACCTTGCCCCATCCGACTATCACCTTTTTGCATCAATGGGACATGCGTTTGCAGAGCAGCACCTCGTCAATTTCAAAGAAGTTCGAAAATGGCTTGATTAATGGTTTTGCTCAAAGGACAAACATTTTCTTTTGGGATGGCATCCATATATTGTCTAAAAGATGGGCAAGATGTGTAGAATCAAATGGCCAATTGAAAAAATAAATTTTTTGAAAATTATGTAGTTTTTTTACGAAAAAACCGGTAATGACTTTCCAGTACACCTGGTAAACTTCGGTGCTAAGCTTAATTGATTCCAAAGAATCTGAGCTCAACCCTCAAAAGCTTATGAGGAATTCACAAAAATAATCTATATTTATATTTGTATATATATATATATATATATATATATATATATATATATATAATTTATAGCGAAATATAGAGGATAAAACAAATGATTGTTTTTTAATTTTTTAATTTTCTTAACAGTTGACCGAATACCCAACGAATTTCATTGATTTGGATTATCTTATAACGGTCGCTCGCCAAAACACTTTTAGCTAATTTTATATATTGTATATAACAAGATAAGCATATCAGCAGTGTCGATATTGGCATGGAGCTAGGCATTGACCACAAAACTGTTTTGAACCATTTACACAAAGCTGGTTACAAAAAAAAGCTTGACGTATGGGTTCCTCATGAGTTGAGCGTGAAAAACATGATGGACCGAATTAACATCTGCGATGCGCTGCTGAAACGGAATGAAATCGAGCCGTTTCTGAAACGTTTAATAACCGGAGATGAAAAATGGATTACGTACGATAATCGGAAGCGTAAAAGTGTGTGTGTGTGTGTGTGTGTGTGTGTGTGTGTGTGTGTGTGTGTGTGTGTGTGTGTGTGTGTGTGTGTGTGTGTGTGTGTGTGTGTGTGTGTGTGTGTGTGTGTGTGTGTGTGTGTGTGTGTGTGTGTGTGTGAGTGTGTGTGTGTGTGTGTGTGTGTGTGTGTGAGTGTGTGTGTGTGTGTGTGTGTGTGTGTGTGTGTGTATATATGTGTATATATGTGTGTGTGTGTGTGTGTGTGTGTGTGTGTGTGTGTGTGTGTGTGTGTGTGTGTGTGTGTGTGTGTGTGTGTGTGTGTGTGTGTGTGTGTGTGTGTGTGTGTGTGTGTGTGTGTGTGTGTGTGTTTTTGTATATATATAAATTTGTGTGTGTAGTGTGTGTGTTTTTTAATGTGTTAATGTGTGTGTTGACCGAATACCCGACGAATTTCATTGATTTGGATTATCTTATAACGGTCGACCAAAACACTTAGCTGTTTTATATACAATATATATATATATATATATATATATATATATATATATATATATATATATATATATGTGGGAATGTAAGAATGTGTAATTCGCTGAAAAAATCTACGTCATAGATAAAACTATCGTGCAACAGCATAATACTCGTATTAAAGACAGAGATTCTTCTTGTCAATTCCTTATAAACTTTCGAGGGTTAAGCTGTGATTTTTTGAATCAATTAAATCTAGCATCCAAGTTTACGCACAACGTTCAACCAAATAAAACGACTAATTTAAAAATAATATTCTACATTACAATTTATTAAAATAAAAATTATAATCTATTATTTTGACATTAGTCGTATTATTATATTAAATATATATATATATATATATATATATATATATATATATATATATATATATATATATATATGTTCGAACGAAGGTTCTCGCGGTTGTAAGTATGAGTAAGATTCTCGGGCTCTCCGCGCAATATATATATATATATATATATATATATATATAATATATACTTATAGAACAGTAATAAAATATAATTTATGATGTAGATTATTACATACGGAAACAGTGCTAGATAGTACGCCAAAAAAGAAGGTTAAGTAAATGAACATTAATTGATTATGTACATATACAGAAAGGTAGAAAATAAATATTTACAATATAAGTGAGAGTCAACACACATCGTAAAAGCCCTTCCTCAAAAACCAAGATATTGCCGTCGGCAGGCAAAGTGAGGACTTCGACTTTTGGGATTCAAGGGTGATTTCACAGATTATCTTGTAGGGTGCTAAACCGTGTAATACGACTCTGTCTTGCGTGCAAAAAATTGCATCAATCGAGATATAGGATGTGCCTCTTTCTCATATTCCCTGAAATGACCCTTTTACTTACTGGAAATGAGTTTCGTTTGGACGAAATACTTACTGCAGCAACAAAGCAGTATTTCGAGTATATCATTAGTTCCGGTACGTAGAAGTTGATAGAGAGTATATATATATATATATACGAGGGTAGCCGTTTATATTTCGGGAACTGGCAACACTGTTAGTGTTGCATCCGTTCTGATGATTGCATCCTGAAGTTTGTTATTTTTGACAATATATTTACCTTGACAGTTTTATTATCCGGTCGCTATTTCTATTGTTGACAGTAACTTGAACATTTTATGTCAACAAATGGTCGCCTGTATTTTCGGAAAAACCGGTCACGTTGCAACCGTGCCTTTAGAGAGTTGTACAACGATCAATTCCGAATAGTACACAACTATTTGTTTGCCAAATGTTTTTGAAGAAATAAGGAAAACAAACCGAAAACGACTGATCATTCTCCACCATGATAATGCCAGCTCTCACAGCTCTCTCGGTTCAAACAATTGAATATTTGACGGGGCAAAACACTGAATTTATGAGCCATCCGCCGTACAGCCCTGATCTAGCACCCTGTGATTTTTTTTTGTTCCCACACGTGAAGAACAAACTTCGTGGTCAACGGTTTTCTACGTCGGAAGAGGCAGTTGAGGCATTCAAAACTCATATTTTGGAGAAATCGCCTTCACAGTGGTAGGTAGCATTGTTTTTCGGATTGATTTAAAGGAATGCAAAAGTGAATTGATTTTCAAGGAGAATATTTTGAAAAGCAATAAAACTATTTTTGATAATAAAAAATCTTTTTTTGTTTGCTATTCCCGAAATATAAACGGCTTCCCTCGTACACGTTCATGTTCCAATAAATTATACTATACTTCAAACTGCCGTCTTTGAAACATAGTATATTTTATTTTAATAATTTATTTATTTTATTGGTCATTTTTAACACTTATTTTTAAACACTTCATATTAGAGTTCTAAACTTTTAATTACTTGAAATATATAAATATTTGAAATATATTATTCTCGATGGTCTACTTCCATCTATACAATACTTGCAAATATGAACTGCAATAATTTTTCTAACAAATATTTTTTTAGAAAGGTTCTACATTCTT